>DWTW01001815.1:0-11942 GCA_018246275.1 Papilio slateri
ACCAGGTGCGGTGTTCTGAGGTAACAAACACAAAAAAAAAAAAACATATAGACGAATTGATAACCTCCTCCTTTTTGAAGTCGGTTAAAATGCATTTGTGTGTCTTTGGTATAATAAGAAAGTAAAACGAGCAAGCAATCTGTTATTAATTGACGATCGCTATTCATAAACATGATTAATTCAGGAAAGCCTGGTGGGTCTTCGATCTGGTCAAGGCAGGATAGATGGATGAGGGCAGCAACGAGCCGGGGAGAGAAAGCATGATTAATATAAGAATCCTTAATCCGGCAGAATACGAATGTTGGCTGAATCTTAATATCAGGTAAAACGCTTATTTGTTTGCTGACTTCTTTCAAAGATGAATAAGAAATGTATGAACATAGAGATGACTATAAAGATCCATAATATCTACCTAGCTCTCTGGGTTACGGGAATGAGAGCTTATATTTTATAATATTTATTTCATTTATGATAAAGTTCTGTACAGTATAAGTTGAACTGTGCAAATGACCTTAGACAATATAGTCTATTTTTACTTTCCCGGCCTCATCTTTCGCCAGTCTGATGTTAAATGCGAATCTTCCCTGTGAATTGGCAGACAGAACTTTTGCTATCATAGTTTTCTCTAATCTAAATTTCTGTCACTAGGAAAACGTTGGTCTATATTACCTTATTTTATTACATTGAATTGAAATTGGTTTTCTGAAATTGCAGACGGCTTTATATTAACTTTATTGTTTTAATTTAGAAAGAATACATCAACATTTGATATGTCATGTTATTGAAATCCAATAACGCGAGATATATACACAACTATAAATATGTTCTTGGACTGGAGATTTGGATAGAACACTATAATATTTCGCATTTTTTGACAACTTTCAAACACCTAAAGAATTCCGCAGACTCAACGGCTAACGGGCGCGACCACATTCTTGAACCGTTACATCGTCCAATACGCAGTTAGTTTACGCATAATTAGGTCGCTAGCCAGCCCACCGGGTGATGTAAATCGTGCCACGCGACATGTCATCTCTCATTTATATGTAAAGATTTCCGATGATCTCTTATCAAATTATCACAGCAATTATTGCATGACAACCAGTGAGTTACAACACAACACATCACTCGTGTGGCATTATCATCAATCTTAAACTAAAATAAATAATGATTTAATTTATGTCTATGTGGTGTCTTGAATAAAACTAAGATTATATATGGCGCTTTACCAATTTAATAGCAATTATATATTATTAGACCATTTCTGTAATATCGATACAAAGTTAAAAATCACCTTCAAAGTTGATGTAAAACGCTAATTATTCCAGAATCGATCGTATTACAAAATCACGGATAACTTGTATCAATTAACACCAGTCAGCAAATTAAGAGGCACTTTCACTGCGTCTTAAAAATTTTACTTTTACTTCTCGTTACCGGATAGACACGTATATCGAAAATAGCCGAGGTATAGAATATACAATGTTTATCTTTTAACCTATAATACTAAACTACTACTAACTATATAAAAGAATAGATTTGATTGTTTGTTTGTTCTGGATTGAATCAAAATTATTTGTCTATCTATCTACCCAAGCGGAGCTGAGGCAGGTTGATAGTTCGATTATAAAACAACAACGTACAATGCGAAAAAGAAGTCTGCTACATACATATTATTTATTTATGAACTGTCATGTTATAGAGTTGTCTTGAGTCATAAGCCTCGATTTCTAATTTTTACTTACTCCGTTTGTTTGTAACATTAATTCGAAAATTTTCAGTCACTATTACATGTAGGAACCTTTTAAGAAGTTGAAACGGCGATGACGCTTGTATTATTTTTACAATATCATACTAATCGTATTGAAAGGTTAAACGACCTTTCTCACGGTAGGACCAGAGACGTTAGCACACAATAA
The DNA here is from genome assembly GCA_018246275.1 of Papilio slateri. NCBI lineage: Eukaryota > Metazoa > Arthropoda > Insecta > Lepidoptera > Papilionidae > Papilio > Papilio slateri. The sequence continues at coordinate 1,920 of DWTW01001815.1, forward strand.
GAAATATATATTTTTGCATGAGGCCTTTACACATTGTACAATGGGTTTGCAAATTAACATTAGTTTTAATAATTGACATCTTGTAACTTATAACTACAAGGATAACGAAACCAATATTTTAACTGTATATTTAGATAAATAAATAAGCAGTCACGCCCGTAACCCAGAGGGGTAGGTAGAGATTATGGATTTTCGTTAGGCGTGATCGAGGCACACCTCTCTCACTTCTACATACATATATCTATGCATACATGCTCCTCGGTTATGGAGATTCATTATATCTCCTTTCTTTTATATTTAGATTGAACATTAAGCTAATTATTAGATTTTATAATCTGTAAGAAATGGCTGAAATCTGAAATAAATGGCTTGTTATTATTAATATAATAATTATAAATAATTATATTTTTTATTGTCATATAGTTGAATCATATGATAATTATCAATCACGGTCGGTTAACAGTAAGTTATGCAGACGATTACGTTTGCAATAAACACATCTTACTAAGTATAGTCAAGTTCTTTTGCGGGTCCTATAAAATGTGTGTGTGTGCAAATTTCAAAATCATTTTTTTTCGTTTACGTAGTAGAGTTAATTTTTTCGTCAATGACCTAATTTCAAAATTTGTTAACTTCCCCTAGAAATCAAGCAATGAGCGTTACGCGGCCTTAGCAGTATGAAGAAATGTATGCAGGTCGATTGTTTCATAAAGATAAATTTAATAACCGACTGAACGCAATATTAATATTTGCTTTAACTAAACTAAGAACAGTTATTTGATGAGTTAAATAACATCTTTTTTAACACACTTGTTTAGCCTTACCTGTATCTATGTAACTGAATCTTACGATGTAATTTTCACTAACTTGTAATCGTCCAATCGGCTTCAAAGTTTGCAGTCATATAAAGGACCGATGAAATATGTACATTTTTCGTTTCATTAACTTTGTCATAGGCATCCGCAAAAAGCAAATGAGTTGCAGATGCATTGCCTACAAGATAGATAGGCAATGCATCTTAGGAAAGGATAGGAAGGGGAAGAAGATTGAAATTAGACCTCTGGCAGCTCACTGACCCGACAAAACGCAGAAACATTCTTCTACTTCACGCCTGTCTTTGCGAGTCTATTAAAGAAAATCAAATATTTCAATTGGAATTAAAAGTTAACGATGCATTTTCGCCATTTATATGGAAGAAGCACAAGTGATCACTCCTACCGTTAAACAATCGTAAAAATTCGAAAATTACACATTACAGGTGCCAGTCATTAAATGGGATAAAGTAGAACTTGGAAAGGTCTCTAGTCATCTCATTTACTAGACGAAGGTCAGTCAAACAATTTCAAGTGAGCCTGCGTTTCGACTGTACGATTGAGTTCTCCCGTTATTTTATTAGGAATTGGGAGAATTTTGAGAATTATCCACAACTATTAATTTGAAATTAATTCGATTAATATTAAAACATAAAGATCTCCTAAACACGCAAAAAAACCTCAAATGTAATACATAATAATACAATACATTTTCCCGGTCAATTTAAAATACTTAGTTTTAATTATATTGCTCTAGTTTCATTTAATGTTGCCCGATCGAATCTATTAATATTAAAGGCATAAAGGATTAACAGTTTACAAAATAAATTGACTTTTTGAAAACAAGAATATAATAATGTAAGTAAATAACATAGAAAAAACAAAAGCCTAGAGATCATCAAATTAAAAAAGAGCTCTTGCTTCTTGTACATTCATAGATCTATGATTATTTTTTGTTGCCATCAAGTGGCGGGAATGCGTCGGAGGAAATCTATGATTGCTCATAAAAAACAAATTCCTTCACTGATATCGCGCCGATGTCACTACAACACCCTTTTATGTTCCATTCCAATGCCACTCAACGTTAATTTGTTTTTTTTTACTTTACCGCTACAATTGTTGAAGAGTTTGTTTTTTTATCAGGATAGTGGTATTCATTTTAGTATGATGTGTAAACAAGCCATAAAGTGGTTTGTGCTTTTTTACTTATGACTAAAAGACGCCTCTTTTAGTCATAAGTAAAAAAAGCACACTTATTGTAGTTGATAATATTGTATTATATGCTTTTTTACAATAATATTTTTGATGAATATGAAAATGCGTTCATTGTTTAATAGTTAAGAATTACAATGTTGTAATTGTTATTATTGTATCGCACACCGCACAATATTTCAAAATGTCAGTTGGTCTTTCAAATTGTCTTTTCTTTAGAACATTTACATGTATATGTATTTTAAACATAACGTAAGTCATATGTCTATTATGAGAAAACGTAAAATGAGACCTCGACCAGTATTAATAAAAAAAATAAACCGGAAATGGGGGAATATGAAACTTCCGGAATTTAAAACAGAGGGAGGGACAGTTGCTTGACATATGATGTGAAGTCGGTAAGGCAGAGACATGTACAATTATAAATGTATTGTATATGTACAATATATTGTGTTATAAATAACTGTACAATATTTCCAGTATATTATTTATATTTTTTATCGCCAAACTTGCCTCCGAAATTGTCATTTTTTAATTTTCTTTGGCAGACCAAAGAGATCACGATAGAATTTGTACCTAACACACTATAATTTTGTCAGTTTTCTCAGAATCATTGCGTACACGCCACAGATTCCTCAATTATTAAAATGGTAAATTGATCATCGTTGAACGCCATTTTTTTACACTTAAATGAACATTCATTAAATATCCCCCACTACTCTGTTTTTTGCTTAAGATTTTTACCAGTCATAAACACATTCTGCCTGCCCATTCGAATACTACGACACGCAAATGTTCCGCACTATAGATATCTCTTTAATTTCAAATTAACATTATCACACTATAAATGTAATGGCCGTCGAAAATTTACGGTTTAATATTATTTAATTTATAAATACAATTCAACTATTATAATAGGTAGGGACTGCGTAACGTGCACAACATGGTCGTGGGTTCGAATCCCGCCGTCGATGTCCTAGTACTCGTACAAGTTTAAGCTTAGTTGTAATGGTTAAATATTAATAAATTATTCCGTAAGTATTGTGCCGACCCTACTTAAGTAGGAAAAGGCCAATAACAAAAAAGAATTCAACTATTCGTTCGAATGTTGAATTAAATGAAAGTGCAAATCATTTTTAAAAAATGTCTCATTACTTACACTACATTGCAGATGCCGTCTGCTAACATAATGATAGGTTTTCATTAACAATAATATTACCAGTATAGCTAGCATTTTCTTAATTGCATACATAGTTACTGGAATATGAATAAATGTTCCCGATAAGCATAGCCTTTAATTATTACATGTAGAGCACAAAACATATTGAAAGAGATATTTTTCGTCAACAGGCTTAGAGGTACCACCTGACCCACTCAGTTTCCTAGCCGGTTAAAGGGTTATTTGTTCACGATAACCTTAAAGAGTTTAGATCTGAAATACACTAATAAGGAAAAGATGGACATAAGGGCGATCTATTGAAACATTGCCAAATTAATAGATACTCAAAATTTAAAGATACAATAATTGACAACGTAAATATATACCCAGTATCTCGAGTAAATTGTGTCAATGCGGCCGATGAAAGCTGTTAGATTGTGTAAAAACAATGTTCCACGGTGCGCCATCATCATCGACTGCTCAGTAACAGCGATGTTTTGATCTACTTTAGTAATTGATCTTCGTCGGAGACGGTACAGAGAGCACATAACAGTAATGCTTAACGATATTGTTTATTCAATATTTTTAGCGTATCGTATATATTGCAAAAGATGTATAAAAACGTAAAATCGCACATTTATACCCCTAATCTTGTATTGCGACTTGAATGATACGTATACTTTAATTGGCAAGCGTATCAGAATTGTAAATGTTTTATTTGTTTGTTTAATTTAAAAATATTTTACTATTAAAAATATCTTAGTGTATACCTTATAATAAATGTATAAACAACCAGGACGTAACAGAAGTATGTAAGAGTTGTAAAGTACCTATATAAAACAAACAAGTCAAAATTCTTAAATGTTATGATAACTACAAAGTTATGTTTTAAATTTAAGCAAATTAAACCAAATATACAATAAATAACATTAATTAAATATAAAATTACCACTTTTAACAGATAAGTAAAGAGAATATTTCTCAAAAATTCATAAGTATTTTATTAAATAATTAAAGGCTTACGTGGAAGTATTATAAATCCCTTGGAATTAAAACTGTAACATTTGCACATAATGTGATGGCAAACGGGCCATGAAGGAATAAAATTTGGTGCCTCTAGAACACCATGGAAAGAAGTAGGTACTATGGCTTTCGTGTACTATTAGAAATGTAATAAAATTGATAAAATCTTTCATAGCCAAACCATTGTGTTTTTGATTTTGTTCAAAATTATTTTAAATGTAACTTAAATTTATTATAAAGTTTTTTTTTATTCAAACTAGTGTGATCTTAGTAAACAATAGTTATGTCACCAAGTTGAAAACATTACACTCGTTATACTTATTGTATATAATATTAGGTTTGTAAAAATATTTAATAACATTGTCATACAATAAAACACGGTAAGGTGAAAATTTCAAGAACGTTGTTGAATTTAAAGATGAATCCGAAAGTAGTTCATCTTCTGCGGTCGACGAGTCGAACTCTCTAACCTACATTTTTATGATATAAAATTGTTTATGACTTGACCCACCTTGCAGCAGCACTAGAACAGCACTTAAAAGTATCATATCCATAGTAATGTTCACAAAAAAACGTAAAGTTACGACACTCGCGACGAATTTATTTGACAGAACGCTGTCATGGCGCACGTTACTCAGCCGGTGGTCGGTGTACGACTTAGCCGGTGCGGTGGCGACAGGTGCGTAAGCGCATCGCAAGGCAACCATCAATAGTCGGCCCCTACCCTCTCTCCCCCCGAGCTTTCGCGCGCTGAATAACGAATTTCTCGAGCTCCAGTATGTGAAGCCTACTTTACGTGTTTTGGTTTGCAATTCTACCACTAGCGCCTAAATAAGCCATTGGTTATTGGGTCATTGAGAGAATGATGACAGCATTGCTTCTGTGAACGGAAATCAATATATTTTTGCTTTATCTAGTGACTTTATTCATTTAATCATCACATCAATAGCTTGAAATTTAATTTAAAATTTCTTTTTACTTAATAATAACATAATTCCTGATGAAATAATAATTAATTCTTAAGAGATATTTTACACAAATACAAAAAAATTAACGCAGTAACAATTAATAGTATAAATACAAAATAGTTTCAATTTGTAACAATATTGTACAACATGTACATACGACTACATACAACAGGTACATGACCTATGCTACACAATATTGTTATATATTATATTTAATATTCATTTATACAATACATTAAATAGTACATTGGATAAGTCAACATTAAACGTCATCAGTGTATTTATTCTATGGCTTCTATGTTAATGCAGTAAAGCAATACCTAAAATTTCTTTCTTCTCTTTCTCTTTCTTCTTCTCTAGCGACCTGCCCGTGGTGGATTTATCAGCAGGCCTAGCTCAAGTGCGGCATATTTGATTTTTTTTTCTTTATGTCTTATTTGAACATTTTTTCTTTATGTCTTACAGAAATTAAATAATTTATATTAATATACATACAAATTTAAAATGTCATATATGATTCACAACTTCGATATTTTCATTGGATCTCTATCGATCCTTTAGTTTACAATCATACTAATTACAGGAAAATAATTGATGTAATTTGGACGATGGTACATATGTATATAGTAAATTTACAATTTCATTGACAAAATAAGATATCGACTTGTGAAGGTTGGTAGGGGCGGCAAATTTTATATAGCCTACTTGCGGCAAATATGTAAATCCGCCGCTGATCCTACTACTTATTATTCCACTATTTAAAATGATTTGCAGAACACTTCTTCAGCCACAAAACACAAGAGTCGTTTTTAGAAATAGTAAAATTATTATCGAGATACTAGATCCATAGACAAATTGGACATTATTGCAATAACTTTCTCGATTAAATCGATTCTACGCGATTGTTAATTGCTATTGACTTCCGTGCCACTACTCGTTATTTCTTACCCTTTTAATATAACAGCTATAAAACACATTTTTATGTTAAAATGTATATAATTTAGATGCGTCATATCTCGAAAAATTAGTCTCTCTTGTTACAAAAGGGAGCTGCTATTTGGATTGTGTCCAAAATTACTTCTCATTCGATCCGGTATTGATATGGTTCACAATGGTCATTGTGCATTGTAATATAAGACCCACTAGTGTTTGGTACTGCAACTAGAATACAAAGTATTGTGTATTTATTAGTAGTCATGTGGCAAAAACGTCTCATCACAATAACTTGAATTACACACGGATCTACGGTGAACATAAATAAAATTGAAAACTCTCGTATAGTCAGTCAGGCCGGAGATACAAACAGTATTTAAATAAAACCCCACTTGCGTCTTGTGCATGTGACCAAATGCACACAAAACTTTTTAGAGATCAACATGGTCATTATTTCCGGTCCACAGAACTGAACGTCGCTCATTAGTAGATATAAACCAAAAGCAAAGAAGTATTAGGGACTAGGCGAGACAACCAGGGCCAGGCTTCCAAGCTTGATGGATACGATAATCCTTTATTTGTATGTCACAGCTTGTTCTAAAAGCCTTCGTAATTTTTTTGAAATAAACCATCGTGTCTTAATGTAGATAGCCTCCCCTTTGTTAGTTTTGTGAAAGCAATAACTTTCTTATCGATTAACTGCACATATCACTTACATTTCGTATCGTTATTTATATGGCACGGTCTATATATTACATTGCCGTATATAGATTAGTAAAAGTTAATCCATTTCAATTTATTGTTCAATGTGATGTGAATTTAAATAGCAACTAAAATAACTGTGTTATAAATCACCCGGGAGCTTGTTTCTCTGGTTCAAATTGAATTTCGATAAGGGTGTTTTTAAAGTTTTATGCTGCTATAAACATTTTTCCTAATTCATAAAAAATTATTAATGCAGAAGTTAAATACTTAACCAGAAAGGGTGAAATTAAGATTGGGGCTATGTATTAATTATAACTCGTGCCACTTGTGCACATTATTTAATCAAAATAGTCACTACACTAGGTACCCCATCAGGACTTAAGTTTTTACTTTAATTTCCATTATATAAGCTTAACACATTACAGAAACTGACTATACACAGTAAATATAAACTTTTTTATTTTTTTATTTTAAAAGCTTAAATTATTTTTAATTTAAGTTTTTTACATTACAAATATACTATGTAAATAGTTTATTAATATATAAGTCTAATATTATAAATAAGAAAGGACTGTTATTCACAAGTACAAGAACTCAACTTTAGTAAAGACAATGGGCACTTAAAAGATAGTAACGTAACGTCCGTATCAGTACGTGCGCTTTATTGAAGCCCACGTAAAAGGATGGGCAGTTGTCACTCAAGACATTACATCTATTTATAATAGAACCTAGAAAGGATTGTCACGCCTAATCTCTTTTGGTGCAACCCAAAATTTATTTTTTTATTTCTATACACCTTACACTGAAGACATAAGGTCGTTTTTTAAATAAAACTTCGATTAGGTTTTACGTTTAATAGGTACCTATCAGTACTTTGATATTGTCATGGAATGCGGGAACCACTTTCCTTTAACCTTTTTTTTGTTAAACGTGACGCGATTTGAGAATGTTTAAAAAGAATAAACAACTCGGAATCGTGTTACGTGACAATCTACGGGTAAAACTTGTACAAACTTAGAGTATTTTCACGCCTGAACATCTGTGAACGAACATTGAAGTACGAATTCTGCCTCCTACATATGAAGTACCGGCCGTAGTCCTCTTAACATACTATACAGCACTCTAGCGTGTTAGTCTATGAACCGTCTTTGATTGGCGGTTAATCGATCGAGATTAACAACTATTATGGTGTACCATTTCCGCTTAACGCAACATATACTCATTGACAATTGTAACATCATTTATTATTGAGGTGAGTGAGGTTTTTTTTTCTTTCCATTCCTTCGTAATAAGGATAGGATGGGAAAGGGAGGAGGATGGAGAGAGGATTAACAGGAAAACGCAACAACCTTTTTTCTTCTATCCCCCTCCTCTGTCCATTAAAGGTAGGCAACGCATCAGCAACTCCTTTGCTTGTTGCGGATGTCTATGGGTAGCGGTCACAACATCAGGTGAACCACTTGCTCGTTTGCCATTCTATCATAAAAATAACTTAATTTGTTTACATAATAACATATTCTGATAAGTACAGTTGGCTCACAGAACCAGAGAGAATATAATACTACTTTAAGAAGAGTTGGGTGTTTGAAAAAACGAATTAAATCCAATATTATATCAGTTTGAATGGCATACTCATACCAACATGCAAATATGTAATGTTAAATTTTCTGATACACGAGGAAAAAAGACAGTACCAATCTAACGGGCCAAATAGCGAAGTACACTTTTTTATCGATATCGATAAAATGAAAGACAATCATCGAGGCTTCATCAATGTAGCATCAATTATAATTGGAATTGTTATTTAACCAAGTTAACCTTAAATGTGGCCAAAGGGAAAAATAAACTTCATGATTCATATATTATGTTATTATTTATTCATATGTACAATAATAATCTTAAAATTTAGTTTTAGTATACACATATTTGACACTAACGGGCCATATCTAGAGGGAATTTCGCAATAAATTCTCGTTTGCCGTAATTTTTACGCCTTACTCGCTATCCACATATTTTATTTTATCGAACATACCACGTAAAAACGCTTCACAAGCATTTTTACGTGGTATATTGTAATACACACACTTAGCGAATAATTACAAACTAGAAGTTTTTAGTAAAAAAAAGTAATTAAAGTCTTAAACAATATACTTCAGTAAAATAATATGTCAAATGTCTGTAGTGGTAAAATGAAAAACCGTTATGATGGAGTGTGAGTGTGTGATAGCAATATCCATTATTTTTGCCTTGGAAATTCTATAGAAAATATTTTTGTTCGAAGTTCACTAGACTGCACAGCAGTGTAGTGCGACCACGAACAAAACATTGTTTCTATGGATTTAGCAAATTAGTGGTGCATCAATAAGCTTGTTCTTTCGGCTACTATTGGCCAGTTTTGACTAAAGAAAATATACTACTTTAAATAAACTGCTGACATTTGACACGAAGGCATTCGTCAAACACATGTGGGCATATTTAATATTGTTTTATAGATTGATAAAAAATATTCCGTTTCATCTGTTTAGTGTATCAAACCAAATGTAAAAAACCATGCCAGGTAAAAACAACACTAATAGAGCAATTAGGAGTGTGGAAAGTGTTCTTTTCCTTTTTTATTTGGTCACATTTAAGCTTAATGTTAAACAAAAACCCCAATTCTAAATGATACATTGAGCTCAAAAAGTTGTTTCAAATATGAAATACTTAAGTTTACAGAAGCCTCGGTAACCACCCTACATTTTCTCGATATCGATAATCAAGCGTACTTCGCTATTTAGTCCATTAGGTTGGTAGCATCGTTTTAGAATATTTGACGTTACATATTTGCACATTGGTATAAGAATTGCTGTCAATTCAACGTAATTAATTTGTTCGAAGTCCTGTCTCTTACATAGTTATTATTACATACCTACATATCTGTTTCATACTCTCTAGGGTTGGGTCGTTGACGGTTTTGCCGTCAACGAAACGTTAACGTTAATTGCCTTTCGTAAACTCGTTGATTAACTGGTTAATTTCGTTAACTAGTTAAGGCCGCATTACATTTACATCCAAGACTAAAAAAAAAACACATATATGATCTTTCCCTCATACTTTCACAGGCTTAGGACTGTCTGAATATTATTAATTAATTCGTACCCAGGCGTATTTAAAAGATCATATATACATACATATAACATATAAATTATAAAATACTAAAAATATCAACATA
>DWTW01001816.1:0-11941 GCA_018246275.1 Papilio slateri
ACCCTCGAATCGGAATGCTAAACGCGTTTTGAGTGACAGTCCAAGCCGAGGTCCCCTCTCGGGGGCCCTTGAGTCCAATCACTCCATGGAGCGTCCGCCGAAGCGACCTAAGAGCTCGGCGGCCTCCCAATCCGGTTACAACACCAAAGTATCATCAAGGGGTTTTTACTAAGGTTTATAAAATGAATTTTAATAACATTGTCAGTGAATGTTTTCTTATGCGTTTTTAATTAAATTTAAGACTTAAAGGCGTTGGGATGGCGCGTGACTGCGATGTAATCGCCGGCGAAACTCATTGTAATTGGCGCCAAAAATTTACTTTTTATCGCGGCTTCACATATAACGGGCCTTAGGCTGCGTATACCCTATAGGTTCTTAAAGTAAATAAATATAAATAAAATATGTAAATAGTATTCAAAAAACCTACTGCGGTAGTAGCCTACAGGCACTAGGGAAGTGCGTTACGATGGCGAAGGACAAATCATTATGACCTAATTGAGAGACCATTGTGATACAGTTGCAGGATTGACGCCTAGTACAATATATAACAAAATCTAGTTATATAGTTAAACCACCACGGAGCAGACCCAAAGACATATATTTAGAAAATTATTAAACACGGTCATTTTCTGTGCCTTGTGATTGATTATATTAACTAATTGTGTTCACGGATTAGTTAACAAAGAACGCTAAAGGCAGCGTCCAATATAACACATACTATTAACAAGCTCTCGTAGAAAAAGTGATGATTTTTAAGTATAATTAAAGTGTTTCTGATCTTATAATAATATTTTATTTATATTTAGGTAATTAGATTTTCAGATATATGTATGTAGCTATCTCTACGTAACAGAACATTCCGCCGTAATCTTTACCGATAACAAGATGCTCAATTAATTCCAAAATTTGCATGTTTTTTTAAGAACCGATGACAATAGTTTTTTCATAACTTTGTCCTGACATCTCGACCAGTATAAGGAAAAAGTATCACCAGGATAAGAAATATTAATTTGGTCCTAAATTAAAAACTACATAAAGATATGAAAAACTAATAGAATATAGAATGAGACGAACTAAAAAAAAAGACAATAAGCTATCATGTAGTATTTTTTCTGTCCCTCTCTTGTCATAAATAAAATATGAAAAATACTATTGATAATTTTTCGTCTTGCCTCGGGAACTGTGCGTCAATCATGTAAGTGATTTTCTGTTTCCACCTAAAAATAACACGACACGAGGGTAAATAATAACTTATCGCATTACAACTTGTAACAATATCTGTATGGTGGTATATTATGAACGCTACACGTAACGCTGATAAATTGTAATGAACAGTGTCGTAGAGTAAAACGCACGCGAGTGGCAAGGACGTGTGTGGCGTCTCCAATTTATTCATATTATCTCGTCGTAAAAGTCAATGGAATTGACACGCGACACCTGAAAGTCTCCTATCAACTTATCGCTTGTTTGCGTCAGATGGTAGTTGATAAGGCGTGTAAGTCAAAGAGAGTCGTCTTTAGAGTTTTTTTATAGTCCTTACGGCGCGCTGAGACATTCGTGTCGAGTATCACTCGTAGATTATGAGATGTGTTTGTGAAAATTGTTGATCAGTTAACAATGTATAGGCCTAGTGAACTCTGGAAAGGTGAGTGTACATTTTTCAAAAGCGTTTATAGTCAAAATAAACTGTTGTCTGTTATTTAAAATAATTTAAGCGGATTGCTCGTGCTTTGCGATTTTTAGTAAGCATTTTAAATATCAAACGTAACAGCGAGTGTCTACATCAAGCACTAGTTTCAGCATATTTTTTTAATGAATAAATATGCGTTCAGCCGTGGGGGCCAGACCCAGATCCTGAGGGGTAGACAGAGATCATGGATTTTCATTTGGCGCGATCCTGGTATCTCTCACTTCTTCTGCATCCATACATCTACGCACACATGCTCGTCAGTTACGGGTACTTCTTATATCTTCTTTCTTTAGTATGTATCTGATCGATATAAGTTCTTCTGGGACGTCCCCTGCCAACACTGCCACTCACTTTTGCAACATAAATTTGTCTTGTTACTCTTTCATCATTCATCGTTTCAATAAGAAGAAATATATATGTATGGAAAAACATTATACAGAAAAAATTGGTAATTTTAATAAATTTGAAGATACTAAACCTAATTCTAACTATAATATTATAAATGCGAATATAACTTTGTTTGCTAAGTTTTCACTTTTAAAAATTAATCCTCAAAAAATTTGCACACTCATTTCTACAGCGATATACAGCACCTTTTATCACAAAAAAAAATACAATTTAATAGCAGCCACACAATCGTAGCCGCATGTAAAAGCTAATTATTTATAAAATGTTTTTCAGATTTACTCTGAAGAAAAGCCAAGCACTTATGTTGCCGGGCAAAGATTTGTCCTCAGTGCCCGAGGAAGTGTTCACCACGGCCGCAAGCGTCGAAGTGCATATCGTCGACATATCAAAGAATAAATTAAAAGAAGTGCCCTTGGGGTAAGTAATACACTGCACATGCCCTGATAAAATACTAGAACCACAGTTTTATTAGTCATTCAATGATTAGGTACAAGTCAAAAACAAAGAACTTCCAAGTTACGAATTGATAATCTGTTTATATTATCAATTATTTATTCAATGAATACATAGAAGTACGTACATATGTTATAGAGTTAATTGTATAATAACATGAATAACTTCTCTTTGTCACACATAATACAAGAAGAATCTAAAGAATTATTTAGTGACTACTGCTGCGGTATTTATTTTATATCATTAGCTAAGCATAGTTTGCAAGATTGACTGAACCTTTGTTTTGATTGAGAGCCCATGAAAGAAATTTCAATATTTTTTCTGCACAGATTATGTCAAATAAAGGGTACGCTGTCACAATTAATACTGTCCTCCAATAACATTGAACGTGTTCCAAGTGAAATAAGTAGTTGCATTCATTTGCAATTCCTCGACTTGGGCAAGAACTGCTTGATGGATCTGCCACTGGAATTAGGCGAATTGAAGAACATGAGGGAATTAGTAATTTCGTGTAACAAGTAAGTAATTTTAAATAGTGTTAAAGAGAAATCGTACTGTATTAATTGTTATATGTCATGGCGCTCTCCATTCCTGTATATACGTACATTCATTCTTATCGTACGAATGAACAGAGCACTTGGGCTCTTAATAAACATTATACCTGATAGCGGAATATATTAATCAGTGGGAGCTAGGACGACATAAATAAAAACAGTGTATCTGTTTTTAAAGTCTAAATGTGCGATATTCGTAGTCATTTGTACGATAGGTATTTAGTTAGATTTTATAACTTGAACGGCAATTTTATGCTAAATTCAAGCATCCAGACCTTGATTTTTAATAATTTCTTAAACAAATATTTTATAGTCCTTCATGCCGGATACATTCGTCTTAAATTTACAATGCACATGGATATATATTCGCCCCTGTTATTTGGAACCTATAAAAACTAATCGCGAAACAATTTCAATCTTTATCTCTCTCGATCGAGTTAAAAACGAGTAAAGAGCTCAAGACATATTAATATTATTTATTAATTTCAAATAACATCAATCAATCAAACGAATAATTCAAATTTATTTATGCAGATTTACAAAGATACCACGGTGTGTATACGATATGGACAATTTGGAAATACTATTAGCTGGAGAGAATAAAATCACGGAAATCAACGTTTCCTCTGACGCCTTGGCTAAACTGAAGAAATTAGCAGTCCTCGACTTGACGAATAACAGTATTATAACAGTACCGCCCGAGTTGGGGAACTTCACAAACCTGAGGTGACAACTCCTAATATTTTAACATTATCTATTTATGTACCATCTAAGAGGATAATAAACAGTTCTATACCTGATGTCCGCAACTGAAGTGGCTTGGTATTTGAAACCCTAAAATTGACGAATTCCTTAGGCTTTTTAAAGTAAATAACGTTTTTTTCTTAGATATTTTAACTAAATTAATCCCTTTATCCTTTCAACGGTTAAAACGGTATATGGAAAACTTAGTCCTGCAGTGGTTCTTCTAATTGTCTGAATATAAACAAATATATTTCCATTCGCAGGGCTCTCGAGATAATGGGTAATTGTTTCCGACAACCGCGCCACGCAATACTGGCGAAGGGCACAGCCAGTTTGCTGTCCTACCTTCGGGATCGCATTCCCAACAATTAAATATAAAAAACAATTCATCTAAGAGAAATATTACATTGATTGATGATTCAATGCTTGCCTTTTCAAGTACACAGGCGACGTGCTTTATTATATAATATAGCATATTTATGTCTCTATATTATCTATGAATGACCTCTGTGTTGCCATATTTAAAGCAACCTATTTAAGCCAAAGGTTTTTTTGTTTGTACCTGATTACCACCTTTGATTTTTTTATTATTGCGTCATTATACTTTGTTATTTTTTTGTTGTTGTTATTGATTAGATTTTTCGTCTATTATTTATTTGAAAATTAAAATGTTGAACACTTATTAACAATCTTAGTGTAAGATTTACTATTGGTTGTAAGTAATTAAATTGGAAAATGTAATTAAAAAAATATGGAAATTTTTAATACTTTAGTGTTAGAGGCCTATGTCACATATTGATATGAAATGGGTACTGGAAAACGTTTTTTTTATCTATACCAATAATAGCTACGCTTTTTAAAACATAGAGTAAAAAGGATAGCATACGTATGATAAATGTTATAAAATACTAAATTTTGTTACCTAGTCACGTAACGTCCATACATACATTTCCAATATTACAAATTAAATACGAAAAAATAGTCAACATCACTTTTCATATGCAAAAGTTTGCGATCTATTGTCACACATTGTTGTGATGGGAGTATTATTTAATTGTTATAAGTACATCATAGTAAAATACTGATTTGGTTATTCTGTTGTAAAAAAGTATTTAGTACTAGATACGTCTAGACAATACAAGTTCAGATCATGGTCAAAATTAATACTATACGTCGTATAATAAATAGTTCGACATATATTTGTTTATAAGTTTGCCAGGAAAATAGTTAAAAGATAAATTACCACAAATATATAAATATATTTTTTGCACTAGCAACACTGATCTTTACTATTTGATTTTAAATTAAATGACAATTTAAATTTGAGTAAAAATAAGTCATGATTTAACAATATTACTATCGGTAATTTTTAGATTATCTCAGAAGAATTTATACAAGGATATTAAGAATAATTCCTTAAATGAGTTTATATACATCCTACATATAAATGAATCTTGTTACCAGTAATAAAATTTAATAAATACTAAAAAGTTTATTTCTGGCTTTATCTTATGCGACAATGGCCTCTAACACTATTAATCCAGCAATTGCAATTTATGATTAATTTAATGCTATTATTTTTGATTTACATGTTAAATTCAAAGTAATAACTTTAATACAAAACTCCAAAGGGTTTCCGAGGGGCTCTCAACATATAACAGTTCATTCCAATTTTATCAACACTCTTTAATATTTTTGTTAACATTTTTATCTCTATCTAATAATAAGGAAATGAAAGTATTAAATAAACGCTATAACAAAAAGCATGTTGCCAAAATTTTAATTGAATAAAACAAATTGCTGTATTTTTGAGTGATATTTTAGATATATAAAATTGTATTTATCTCAGATTTACAATTTTTTAACGTTTAAGTATTAATAAATAACAGTCACTTAATATTTATAATTTTACTTTAAACTATATTACTTGTTTGGCTTAGAATTGCTTTGCTTGCAGCACTGCAACTGTCACAACTTGACTTTACGTTTGATAATTAATTAACAGATAATAAACTTGTTAACAGAATGCCTTAAATAAAGTGCAAAAAATAAATATCAATAGTTTTTCAAAGTAAAAAAAAAATATTGTTACACAATTTGAAATGTTAAAATATTTCATGTACCAGATTTTATATTGACGCCATAAAGAAGCTATTAAAAGCAAGGAAAACATATAGCATATATAGCAACTTGTAGCTTATTAGCTGTTTAATATAGCATAAGTAAATTAAAAATAATAGCTGAGAAATAGCGTTGGCAAATATAAATGCATGATTATTTTTTATTTAAACCACTCGTGCGCATGAGACCCGAGTCCAATGACATCACATTCTTGTTCAGTGTACACAAAATGTTAAGTCGTGGAATCTAACGAGAGTATAAACAGGGTGTAGCTTCGCTCGAGCTCGAGAAAACAAGGACGCACTCGGGGCGTGGGCGTGTGCGTCGCCCACGTGTGTCTCATATTATTGTGCACGTGTTGCACACATGATGATATTTTTAAAGTGTGGGCATCTATAGATTAGCACCAACCTGTAGTCAGCGCACAAGTTTATTAAGTCGTGATTATTGTGTTATTAAATTATATGCTTTCAAAAATGTTTATCTTTCTTTCCTAATCGAAATAAAATAGGCAATATCTGCAACGATAAAATCTTCGAGCCGCGTCACCAATGCTGAAGTTAGTATATTTCTATGGAAACAGATGGCGTTAGTCTTAGGTCTATTTTGACCATTCTAGTTTTTAATTTGAATAAATCTCTCATCTCATCAGATGAATCTCTTTCGAATTTATCTCCTTGTTCCATAAAAAAGGTATTTCAG
This sequence comes from Papilio slateri, assembly GCA_018246275.1. Lineage (NCBI taxonomy): Eukaryota > Metazoa > Arthropoda > Insecta > Lepidoptera > Papilionidae > Papilio > Papilio slateri. Next base: position 6,673 of record DWTW01001816.1, read on the forward strand.
TCCTTTTTAATTTTCTTTGCTCCATTCCGAAACTGTTTGATATACATCAAGTAAATGATACTTATATAAAGTAGGCGGGAGAGTTGGTAGTGTTAAGAATCGCATGAGAAATATATTAACACATCCTCTGTTAAGTGTTATTACATAGATAAATATACAACTTGACCTTGCCGTTACACAACGCACGATAAACTATTGTCTGATATCTAAAATCTCATGTAGGTAGGTGAGTTAGTAGGCAATCCGTCGTTTTTTTTTTAAATTCGTGAAAAGCCTTCTTAATTCTACATATGACATGTCTTTTACACGTCACATTTGAAGTAATGGCAAACAGATCCAAAAACACGGAAAAAATTACCGAAGAAAAGATATTTATGAACTTTAAATTCGATCTCATCCCTGTCACGTAGTATCCCTTAGTATCAATTTATTAGATAGTGGTAGATATGGAAGTATTAATAGTTAAACTACTTTGCTGACTCGATCGGAAACGGAATACTGGCGTGTACACTAGTTCAGATATTTCTATTTCTGCGATTTGTCGGATTATGTTGATTCCGAAAGCCTCATATTCCTAGCTTCGCCTTTTTCCCTTCTCTTATTTTCGTTGCATTCTCCCCTCATCTTTCCCACTTCAAGGGTCGCAACGAATCTGTTGACATCAGGAATCCTAAATAGGTTAATCCAAAAACAAACTGGTTATTTATAATAGCATTATTCATTTTAAAAAGAGTTACGCTGAAAATTAAAATATTGACGATACTTCATAGTATTTGCGATACTTGTTTAAGTATCAAGTAATAAGAAAAATGTAAATGAAAAAAAAGGCAATTTATACGACATTGGTCAGGCACAATTCAACAGTTGTCCTTTAAAGTATTCGGCATGGTTACTCACGCAATTCACAAACGTACCTTTTTTGTTGATGTATTTGCATCACAATAGAGTAAATGAATCTGAATTAACATAACAGATCGCCTTTTTAGGTCGCTATATAATAAACTGAGGACAGACAGAGTGGCACACAAAAACGTGCAACTCATTTTTTACTCAGTTCAGCTTAAACTCTTAGATAAATCTTAAATAACTGTAGTGTAATTAAAATTAGTCCAAGATGATTTCAACCAACGCGATCTCTTTTGGCTGGAAGATAAATTGTTCCTAACCTAGCAGATAGCTCACAGGTGTTTTGGAACAGCTCCCAGTTCAAATTTCCTACTGAGTTAAACATTTTATAGTTTCCAATAATCATAAATGTTTTCTTGGGCCTTGCCTAATGTATCACATTTGGTGGTGGACGGTGGACATTGCGTTCGAATCTTACGTGCATGTGTGTCACTATAACGTCGTTTTAACATCAATCACTTAGCTAACGCTAGAATGGCCGAGAATTCCTTAATAAGAGCCCTTGATCTAATTCTTATATATGTCCTTCCTAAGCTAACTGGCGCTCGAGTACTCAAAACCTTTTATAAAACTTTGAATACCTCTGCAAGACAATCAGTAATACACAATCAATAGTCATTACGAGCAAAATTTGAACCATCGCCATTTTTTTGCCTTTAATTTAAAAGCGATGCTTTTGACCTACTTAAATAGCAAAGTCTATACTTAGACTTAAGTAGTACGGAGATATCCTGGATATCGTCACTCAACTGTTTCCTTGACAAATTGCACAAATTATTAGTTGTAGTGACGCAATGTACGGACGACGTCGCAACATCGGAAAAATGAAAATTATCACTTAGTCAAATATATGTTGTAGCTCTATCATTTGGGATTTGCATAATCTATACCCGCATTTACTGTTACAAAACATAACGCATTGTTGTGGAAGGACCATACCATTTTACCATCACTCTCGTTCGACGCTCGTCGTTCTATTGTAAATTATTGTCCGTACTACCATAATAAACTTCAAGGTCGTCGGTTAGTGGTGTAGTGGGGACACAGCTGATGCATTTTGCGCCTTCAGTTGTCAACCTTTGGAGACACGATCGTGTTCTCTTGTCTATAAATCCGTCCCAAACATCGTGTCTGATTACTTAAATTGTTACAGTTTTAAAAATGAACCTATACGGTGCTCCGGTTGGAATTGCTTGCATAGAATGACGTAGAATACATATTTTTATGTTTGTTTGGTCAGGTGTAATGGGACAATACCAGTAAAATACAGTTTGTTCAGTTACTGTGGTCTGGATCGGATTTCGAGGACGTGCAGTGCGTTGAACAGTACCCATGGATTCGATAGTCGTAGTGTTTTTAAATAAAAAACGATATATTTGATTTTTTTATGTTGTATTGTGTAATTATTGGTTACTAATATGAAAGAGAATTTCTAGTGAGGAAATAAATTAGTTTCGTTGTGCTGTGGACCTTCGATGTGCATCGGACGACAATATAATGAATTCGTGTGAACTTTTGACACTTTTTGTTTCTCTAGGATTGATACAAAGTAAGTTATTTTATATTATATTTATAATAAATTTACCCGTCAATATTTTCAGAATTGGCCTTATATTTTATTTTATTTATTTAGATACCAAGATCACATAAATATAATTATTTTTAGTGGTGTTACCTAGATGGCTAATACCCGCCTTTTGGTCTTAGAAGGTCGAAGGTTCGATTCGTATGATGTAGGTATGCGATATAAAAAGTTAACATCGATGTCCATTTCTGTTCACCCCGTATATCCTTGTTTTTTTTTAATATTCAGGCTAGTCAATACTACACACGTTATTTTATTTATCAATCCGCGAAGGCTTGTTTATCTGTTATGTAATCTAACACTTTGTCGATTTTATTGCTTCTACACGTTTATCATTATTGTCGCATGTTCCCAAATTGGGAGTCGCTCTATCTGCTTTTTAAATAAGATTAACTTCCTCTTTATATTTATTGAAATATTTTTTGTTGAATAATTCTTTTATCGGCAACAGCTAATCAAAGAGGCAAATGAGACACGCAATCATGACCTCTCGTCCAAGTTCAGATATTCTTTTTAAATAAGATTTGAAGAAGTCTATCAAATAAGAAATTATTTCAAGAAACAACTTGGATACAAGAAATAAAGATCAATATCGTTACACGTTAAGATTTGTACAAGTAAAATTCTTAGACGCAATGTTTCAATAACGCGCGGCCCGTGGTTTATAACCGCTGTATTTGTTACTTGATACATCAAGTCACCGCCGTAGTTATTCTTGCATATCATAGTATAATGGTCCATTTACTTAGTTGTAACTAATGCACAACTTAACGCTAAACTAAAACAAACAAGTAAACTTATTTTTTGTTGTTGTATATGTTAGTTATTGTTTTGTATTGGTAAGGACGTTTTGTAAATACAAATTTTATGGAAGAATGTGGCAAACGAGCAAGCAGTTCACCATATTAAGCGACCGATGCCCATAGGCAACCTAGAATTCCAGATGCATTGCCTACCTTTAATGGACAGACGAGGAGATAAACAGAAAAAAGGATATTTCCTTCCTATCCCCTCCCCCCTCAAATCCTCTTTCCCCTACACTTTCCTTATTATAAAACGGAAAGGGGAAGAGGACTAGAATTAGGCCTCCGGCACCTCACTCATCAGACGAAACACAACCTTGGTTACGCAGCGTTTGCCTTGAAACATATAACATGAATCTTGTCGTTAGTCTATCATCACTAGCAGTTTTGAGGCAGAAATAAGCGGGTATCTATATAGTTGAGTAACCCTCAAGGTTAGGGTTTACTGCACGTGTACAATAAGTTTAGATCTGAGCCAGAAGACCTTACACTATTTTAAAGTTTACCTTGCGAAGTAATCTAGCGACATTAACAAACATAGCTTCATTACTCGCTGTAGGAATTCTGTATCGGTGTATTACTAGGTGAACTGTAGCGTTGTATCGCGCGCAATCCACGTGAGTCCCATATTATTGTGCCCGCGTAGTACCTTGTATTTTGATAAGAAAAGAACTGTTTAATATTTCAATAATAAAGCATTTCATCGTATTTATCAGAAATAACAGATGCATCTAACTGTTTTTTGACAAATTTATGAGACAAAAGTATCACCATTTTAGCTGTCGAATATATCACGTTTACACAGATCATTGTGTAAGCGTTCTCCCTCGCTCGTATGGCCTAAATCATAAAAAGGATTTAATTTCGGTTCGGTACAGTGAGCAACAAAAGTGCACTATTTTCATTACATTTCTAAAATGCGCGGAGTGAAAAAGTTTCATATAAAATTGCTTTAAGTTTCATAAATTCCTTACACTCTATCTAGTTTCTTCGTCATATTTCTATTTTGAAATTTTCTATCTAATTCCGGTCTATAAATCAAAATTGATAAGTACGTTTTGTGCCGACTGTACTAAGTAATCAGTTCACCCGCATACGTATTGCATGCTACGTATCTATCTCCATAAATCACATGTTTCGTTTACGTAATATTAATTCACTGTAAATACACCTCAAACAAATTCAGGTTAGACAGGGTTGTATATTGTTTTCAAAAAAATAAAAGAACGAGTGACCGACTTTGAAATTGGATAAAACAAGTTGGGTGAACGCGTTTATTATATATATTTGTAAGTCTCATGTGCGCCATTATGTTTGAAATATGACAGTTTAAAAGTTCGCCGCGGCTCGGCCCCACACATTAGCTCGAATTTATTTGATCCAATTTCCAAGTTTTTTTTTATATAATTTTGCTCCATCGATTCGCTTGAATTTTGGAGATATCCTAGGCTATGTTGACCCACAAGAATAAGTCTAGGGGTGTCATATCGCACAATCTTGGAGCTATACCCATATATACACATATGCGTTCACTTTGACGGTGATGGCCTCTTTTCAGAAGACATCATTTATGTTACTAAAGTTGTTACAATAAAATACATCTTTTTCAACAGCTGAAAGTGCAGTAATTTAAGTACAGTGTAATTTAATTACGGACATTAACATGGGCTTTCGTGTTACCAATAAAAATATTATATGGATTTTTTTGTCTTTATTAATTGTCGAAACAAACATACATTGAATTAGTAATAAGGGTTTATATTATTTATAAGACTATTACAATATTGTAAATAAATAAAAAAAATACAACATTTTAATATTGAAACAATCAAACAAACTCAATAACATACGAAAATATTTAAAATAAAAATAATTACGAATCATCATTAGTTGTATTTTTCCGGCAATAACTTCCGAATCCAACTTTAATTCTAATTGTACTTGTTGGGCATCTCACATACTCCGAGCCTGGTAT
>DWTW01001817.1:0-11941 GCA_018246275.1 Papilio slateri
CCTCCGCTCTATACAAGTCGCGTTTTATTTCACCTTGGCCTAGGGATTCCAGTATAGTAAAGTGTAATGTACAATAAGAAAGGAAGATAGCTTATTATTAATTTTCCATGTATCAAATAATTTTCGAATCTCTACTAAAAATCATGGTTTTACTATAATCCCAGTACTAAAAGTCCTCCCACAAAATCATCCATAACGTTCTTCAAGTACAATATAAATTCCGATCTAAATAGTTCAATGCAGTGATCTCAATAAATAAAGATAAGCCGCACTTTTACCGACGGGCGCGGAGGCACCAGAAGTTGACGTAAATCAAGTCAGATTTGCCGCAGAATAACACCCAGCTTAATTTACTCATCGATTTTAGAACACCAATAGACGATATTATGTTGTAGAATGTAGTGTCTATGGATATTTTGTAAAATGTTCACGGAACTTGTGGAATTAATTAACTATTATAATAATATTCACGATTCATCCGTATAAATTGAAAATTGACACATTTAATAATTTAACGAAACACTTTATTCACTAACTTCAAAGTAACAATCACTGAGAAGTGACTTATATCGAATAAAATCGAAGTGAACATATCGATCAAATAGAACGTATTCTTTATGTTGGGTGCACAACATAAATGATACTTTGAGCACCACGACCAGCAGAGCGCGCTAGCTACTACGACACACTTTTCTATACGAATGAAAAAACAAAGGAATATTGGAATATTACCATCCAAATGTTCCGTTGTTAGCATTGATTCGAAAAGCTGGCTCATGTATTCCCTTTTAAATTCTGATAATATTCAATTTGCACGCTCATCGAAATTCAATATCACTTGAAATTAATTATTATTAATTTTAATGTTGCTCTTATTCCAGATTTTTTGATATTTTGGCGCTCATTTAATTTGATACTGTTTTGTGTTGATGTTATTTTGCTTTCGATTAAATTAAAATTGTTAATTTACTGTAGTTTCATCGACAGATTCTATCGAATATGTAGTGTTGTTTTAATAGTAAATCTATTTCATTCGCAGCTCACCACTCGGATCCGAGTGAGGCCATTCATTTAAAAAAAAAGGAATTGTCGATTAGCTTTCACACCATTTAAGCACGGAACTATGTTAAAGTTAATGACGCAGTAGATCTTATAAGATGTTACATCAATGTAATGTAATGTTGATTACGACATTCTCAAAGAGGAAGTGATTATTTTATACCAAAATTTCTTTCACTTTATTCAATTTTACTTTCATAAACTAATGAAACTTACCTCTTTGAAGGTAGATATCGCAGAATTAAATATTGCACGATCCTAACAAACCTGTCATGGCCCTTTCCCTCAAACACATCTACGTGTCTATATCTTTGTCGGTAAGTGCACTTACGACGAGAAATTTAATTTTATTAAAACATGTAGGAGTATCTCAAAAATAAAATTACACTAAAATAATTTTTTATACGAATGACTGCCGTGTAAGTTAAAAGAATAAGGGAGCTGTTTAAATTTATTATCTGAAACAATATTATACTTTCTTTAATCACAAATCGAAATACGACTTAAGCGCTGGGCTGAGTTCGTGACCACAAATTATTCGCCATGTTTTGAAATGGCGGGTACAGTTGACTCCACCGTGGACCCCTGCTGAACTTTCACAATGGCCTAACAAGGTGATAATGTTTCATTCGCTCTTTGAGCCGTTTGCTAACAATGGAGTGCGTTTACACGGTTTTAGTCGTGTAGCGGTATTCACCAATACAGGCTTTTATGGTTCATAGTTGAACTAGTGATAAATTAGTTATATAACTAATCGATTGCCTGGTAAATAGTAATTACTTAAAAAAATAAGGAATAAAAAGCATTCAGAACGATACACCAAACGGGTAGACAGTGATTACGGATCTATTTGACATGGTCCTTGCACATCTATCTCACTTCTTCTACAACCATTTATCTATGCGTGCCTGCTTGTCGGTAACGGGTACTCATAACATAGCATTTACTTAATAGTCACCTATTTGGTTGATATGTGCACATTAGAATTACTTACGGAAACGCAATGGAACGTAACGGAATAAAATAGCGTTTAGGTCGACAACTAAATCGTTTTGTCTCTGACTACTTCAATAAGGATATTCGTTTTCTTCCTTAAATTTATAAGGTCAATGGATATAATTATTACAATGCTCTCGAAAGGGCCTTTGAAGGCTTTAAGCCCACCGATCGAATGCATTAGAATGGTTTATATGATACACACGCGCGGTACTTTTTTAATGGGTTGTAAAAGGTTTTAATCGAGACCAGAAGCCGATAAATAACATGTTTATCCTCGGCCAGCGAGTCCGTAATGAGATACGAAGTATATTATTAGAATAGTTCCGTTGATTTGTAAGTGCGCGTTCCGCTTGGTTTTAAGTCCAGAAGCGGTTTTGTTTGGCTGCGGACACACCGCCGCGTAGAGTTGCGAAAGTTATCTTCTTTTATTCACGTCATTATATCTTAGGAATTAGTTTTTCTATAATTAATTAAAAGATGTTACTATTTACGTAAGCAGTCATAACCATGGGGTTTTTATAATATGAATCTTGTAATAATAATTTTATTTTTTGAAAAGAATACATGCAAACGCTTGAAGTTTTATATAGATGTCATGAGACTCAAAGTTGTTTGTTGCCTAATTTTTTCAACAGATTAGAGACTTTTTATTTGACTTTGTGAGTATTGTTTATAGGCTTTTGTTGATATTTGTAACTGAATTAAAACAAAATTTGTAACGAAGTAGAGTTTAAGGTGTGATCGTTGACAAATAAATGTCCGAGAGTCTTGAATGTAATGTGTATTAATATTTAAGAGTACTCTTACGATATACCCTTGAAGGGCCTTACTCCGATTATGGGTACAATAATTGAAGCTCGAACAGGTAAATGTTAATTTTGTGGGTGGTACGCCTCCTGCATAATGCATCGCCCGCGGATAGAAATGAGAAAAGCCGCATTAAGCTACCGCGAAGGACTTCGGAGGGCTCGCTAACGGTCCTTAAGTTACTTTAAATAAACGCATCGAGAGGACTCTATAATCATTTTAAATAGATTTAAATGTATTTAGTGGTTGTGTACTTTAAAAATATAAAAAAAATCGAAATATTATTGCACATTAGTTTTGAGAATTTCATGGACTCCCAAGCGAACAATGCTTTCTCCTGTTTCATCTGAAATAAATATTTAAGGTTTCATTAAGTAATAAATAATCCGGCTGTGTAGTACTGTTGCTATAATTTACGAACACGGTAGTTTTGATAGTTTTTTTGTGGACGTTACGTTGATTCGGGCCAAGTCGTTCATTCCGGCTTTATGTTTACAGCTTTTTGTATCTCTAGTGATGTATTCTCTGGAACTAAATTTGCTCGTACTCCGATTTCAAATCAAGTACCTTTCTTCAAGAGGGAAACATACACTTTTTAAGCTAGATATGACTAAAAATTGGTCTGCAAATAACATCTGTTGGGTTCATGACATATCATTTCGTCAAACCTAAGAACTATAATGGAATCGCCTTTTTGTTACATTTAGTTAAATTACAATTATCCGCCCACATCTCAAAAGTGTACGAATATCTCTCTGACCCGACTTTATTGTTCTATTATTGCACAGTTGAAATATACGACATAATATAACATCTAAATGGAGTTTAAGTATAATATTTATGATGGCCAAGAAACGAATTCGTAAATTGTGATAAGAATCGCCATTCCCCTCGGCGAGTGGAGGAATGAATATAGTACGGGTCAATTAATCACCTGAGCTATTTATTGTACGAACGGCGCCGCTGACTGTAGTTTCAACTTTTTTAATTAATATCGTAACAGGCATAACGACAATAACTCACTAATCTGCCAACCGTACAGCTGTTCTGGTATTATTCACGCGCCGGACTCGCGTTGTTGCCCAGTAATTGAAAATAAACAGCGGACAGGAGACGCGTGATTTATTAACAACGTTTATGTCGGCGATATTACCATGGTTACGTTGACAGTGACGCCGTCGACAACAGACCAAGCTTCGTAGTTGGGCACACCACTCTTTCGTACGACGATCGCGAGTATGCTATCCTACATATTACATATAGTACCTGGGTACGATTGGTGTTAGGGTTGGCATTAAATTGTACTGATTGATATTTTTATATGTAAAGTGGCAACCCTACTGCACGTGATCTGTGACATTGCCAGTAGCAATGACTAAATAATAAAGTACTTTTTGAATTGTAAAGTCGTAAGTTTAAATCATTTTATTACTAGTTTATTTGGAACTGTTAGTAATATTAGTTTTTAATGAAGAAAAAGAGAAAAAGAACGGGTAGTGCGATTTGTGTTTGAGAACTGAAAACATTTGTAAAAAGCTGAAGAATTGCAGGTGTAATTATTACTAATCACATACACTTAATTATTTTCGTTGACAAAACCGGACATGACAAAATAAATATTGATATCCCAAAAGCTTTTTATGACCTACTAAAAACTCAAGATCTTGGCTGATCACGATGACTCAATCGGTAAACTACCGATCACAGAGAGATAGACAGAGAAAGGGGTTCCTGACGAAGAAGAGACGCATCCTTATTTACTTTTAAATTGTTACGAATGCCTTCTATATCGAAATGAGGTTTGGCTTAATGACCTTTGAGACGTCACAAAGAGACTGAATGTATTTAATCCGTCGCGCAGCAACTGCCGCTCCGTTCGAGACCTCGTGCGAGGGAGAGGGTCTAAATTCGCAATTATCCAACATTCTATACCGAAATCACGGACGGCCATTACCGCTGGCGTATTTCTCACGGGGAAACGCTCCGCTTTCGAGATGAAGTAGATCTAAGAATAGTGGATATGCTACTAAAATGGGCACCATCATTAAAATAAATCTAAATCCATGAAATAATGATACATTCTACTCTATGACATATGTACTTATATGAATTTCTAATTAATGCAAAATAAAAACTTTATACGTTGAAAAAATTATTATTTATTTCGGTCTCATTTTCTTATGGCGCAGGTTTCAATTTATGCTACACCGCCACATAGACTAACGCAAAAATAATAGATAAAGGACATTACATTACAAAGTTAGCGTAATGACAATTTTGGTTAGTTATCCCAAAATACTCATACCTACGTATGAACTTTGAACCCATAACTGTGAAGCTGTTATCGTAGATTATACCAACTCCATAAAATACTTCATTCGAGCTGAGACAGTAAATTCCCGCCTAAGGCTTAAAGAAAAGTTAAGAGCGGCCTAAAGAGTTGCATGATCCGTCGATTTGCAAGCGAACGAGTATATAACAGGAATCGGAGCGCTATTGGGCCGTATTTATAGTTTTTATTGGACAGTTTTGAAAGGGTAACGAGAGTTATTGAACTGAGCTCGAAGGATGATAGGAAAATACGGCAGGATAACAATACGCCGCTGAATCGCGAACGGCAATGCGACGTACGCAATAAACGTTTTAAAAAGGGCTATTGAGATCGCTGTATTTCTCTTGATTTGACTGTTTTCATACAATAAGTGATCATTTTCTGTTATCGCAGCATTATTAAAGACTAGTTTGTAGCTTGCCTGCTTATTTTTATTAAATACTAGCTGATGCCCGCGACTTCATCCGTTTTATTAACGCTTTCGATTTTTCATACGACAATATTATATCCTTTTTACACACTTAGGTGTTGAATTTTTAAAAAAATATTTCTAAAGTGCTCTCCTAGAAAAGGAAGCCTTGTGTAAAATTTCATGTTATTAGTTCTGTTCTCTATTTTCGAGAATCTCGTAACAAAATTAATTTGAAATGGCTTCATACATTTTCTTAACGACGGAACAGTACTGGGGATTCAATTACAACGGACAAGTAAATATGACTTCAGCCCGCGCTCGTAGCCGTGAGGGAACTAGATTTGTTTCGGTTAAAAGCGAAAGTTCATTTTTATAGACCACTAGCTGTCCCGGCAAACTTTATTCCGTCTTAGAATTAATTTTGTATTATTTGACGGGTTGCACTCGAGTTTTTCGTTTTGTTGTATAAGTCTGGTTGCTTAAATATACTATTTTTAGTTTCCGTCATTTCATCAGAGATGACGTCGCATTTGAAAAATGTATGAGAAAATTCTTTTTATTGATATATATTTTTCGTACATTTGTTATTAGCTATTCTGCTATTCGGGGCGGAGACATATCCAAAAAATAGAGAACACTTTATTTGAGTCCTTCTCAAATAAAATATTTTTGGATTATGGATTATTGTAATGTAGGACTCAAAATATAGGAAAGGATTCGAATCTGAGGTACTCGATGTAGAAGAATGGTCTTCCGACGCGTTATTCATAGCATTAAATATGATATTACAGTACACATCGGGTCGTTGCTAACGCAAGTATGCCTTATAGCAGGAATTTGATGAATATCATTAAATATCTGGTTGTAGCGTATGTTTGCGGTTACCAGTGGTCACTAAACATGACCTGCTTCCTTGTTGGACCACTTCTTTCATTAAAAAGTTGACTCTTATAAAATGCTCCTTATCCTGGTTTGTGCCCGATCGACCCCACATCCCAGAGGGAGGGTAATGTTTTTTGTGGTAATGTTATACGTATGTGTATATATCCTTTATATCCCGAGGAGGGTTGGCGTCACGCAGTCGGCCGGCCATAAGAACTGTAGCCAAAGCATGTATACAGTATGTACTACGGTCTTACCGTGCCGACCCCACATCAGTGGAAAAGGGCAGGGAGATGTCTGAATGTCCGTTCCATTTTGACCTCCAGTAGCTGCTGATAGCTGTAGATGTCATTAGATTCGTTTTCTTCTTCGGAGTGTCAAAGCGCATGACGTTAGAATAAGACCCATATAATTGAAGTAAATTATTAAAATGTCAATAATCAGTTAGGTGGGTATTTTGGTTTTTTAAACTATTACTTCTTTTTTATATATAAAAGCTATGAAAGAAGCTGCGCTTCTTCGGCATTGTTTCTGCTAGAAATACATTACCAATTAAATACTAGGCGTCTTAAATTGTTTCGGCCAGCGTACCTGAAAATAAAATAAAACATTTTATTAAATCGATGTACAAAAAGTTATAGACATAAAGTAAATATACCTCATACAGCCGTAGCAAACTGTCAATGAAGCCATGTGCGTATAGTTTATTTGATACATTATTTACTATCCTACTTCCATTTCATTGCACTTTTTATTTTTAACAAAAATGCTTCAATCAAGATGCAAAAATCAATAGCTTGGCTAAAGAACCTACGACAGACGTTTAGAAAGAGCACCCTTTAGCATTAAAATATCGAGTGTTCAGGTTGCCTTAATGATCGCCAACCTTCGAAAGAAGATGACACTTTAAGAAAAAGAAGAAGCAACGTGAATTGCATTCTAGGAGAATCAATTATTTTCATTGTATTTCTATATTTCAAAAGTGCTTATGAGTGTTATCATGTAAACAAAAAAATAAGACTTAATGAAAGAAAAAAAAAACGAAATTAAGAATGATCCCTAATAAGAAAACGGTTTGTTTTGTCCTTTTATAGCTTAATACGGTATCGTGGAAGTCGACCGGCCAATCCTCTAAACAAAAACACAAACAAACCGCACCAACAAAGAAGCAAACAAACAAAAAATCGGCGTAACAATGGCGAAATTAGAAGCGAAAACTTCGTCGGCCCGCGCCGCGTCGTAACTTGGTTATGTACCTACACGGGATCGGAGGCACATTGCCCGAAATCAAATATGAACATTCGCACGGAAGACAAACAGGGCTTGTGTCGCACAATAGGCCGAGACCGAACAATTCTTGACCCTTTTTACGGACTAAGAACCCACAATGGCCCGCTGTGGCGCAGGTTTTTTCAGCTGACCCATTTATAGATATTAATAACATATTGCGTTATTTGTGACGTCGGTTTCATGTCCGGTGGGAGGTGGTGTGAAAAGCGGAGGTGGCTTTCTCTGTTTATCCTAAAATGATTGGAAGGTCTGAGAGTTTAGTGGTTGTCACTCGATTATATTCTAATTTTGATTCATATGTGTTCATTAAAGCACCAATAGTCTAATGGTTAAGGGTACGGACGCAAAACATGCACACGGTTGTGGGTTCGAATCCGCCATTCGACTACTGTCGTGAACAAAGTTTTTAAACTTGGTTGGACATGGTAAATTATTTCGATACTCTACTAATATTTCATATTATATGCCTGAGGAGGATTGGCGTCAGGCAGTGGTCAGCCGTAAAAAAACCTATAGCCAAAACCTATTACAGTATGGACTTCGGTCGTACTCCGACCCCACATAAAGTGGGAAAAGAAAGAGAAGAAAAATGTGTTCATTAACTGTGCTTAATTATAAGTAATTTAAAAAAGATAATCTATTGTAAAGTATGTATACTGATTTCTATAGACTGTGACACGGGTCGGTTATACCGATTACATATTCAGATGCAAATATCTCCTGCGCCGCGGGCGAGAATTAATTGAAAAGGTCTCGTATGACTTTGATTTATGGCGGACGGGCCGTGGGCGTCGGCTTCTTAGCCAGAGCCTCGTGCACATGGACGCCAGAACACTAATTATATAGAGATATTGTCGCTCGCCCGCTCCGCCGTGGCGGCGTCACTACGGTCCAAACGGTCTGGGTAGGTACACACATAGTCTGTATTGGACACCTACTCAAAAGAAAAGAGAAGGAAATACTACTCTAATACATAGTTAAAGGAGTATTGTTCTCTTACAACCTAAATCATAATTTTCTTGGTCCTATTCTATATTAAAAAAAGCTATGTCGTTTCGATATTAGATTGCATGTTTTATTTTATTATTACGTAAGGTCAGGTTTTTATTCCTTAAAAACTGCCAATTGACTTATATAAGTATTATTTATATAATTATATGTATCTATACTAATATTACGAGTATAAAGAGGAAAGATTTGATTGTTTGTTTGAAATTAATAGGCTCTGAAATTATTAGACCGATTTGAAAAATTCTTTTACCGTTAGAATCCTACATTATACCTGATGAACATAGGAAATGAAATTTCTGTTAATTACTCGTGCAAAGCCGGGGCGGGCCGCTAGTATGTTATTATATTATTAACGTTGGCGCTGAAACCGCTAGCTAAGGGAATATTCGCGTTAAAACAGAGATTACGTAACTTAAAGTACTTGCAGTGTTCGAAGGGCGGTCTTTAGTAATCACGTACATAAACCAAATTAGTAAACGTTGGCATTTTTGCTTTTATTTTAACGATTAAACCGTTAAAACGTAACAAGGTCAAAGATATTTTCTTTCGCCCCGCCATTACTACTAACGGTGTCAAGCAAACGGGTGGGCCAGGACTTAATATCTCGAATTCCTTGATCAAACGACCAGCTACGTAGACCCCCGGTTTGCGTGTCAACCTTCACGGCTGCTCCAATACCACATAGTTAAAGGGGGAGGAGAGGGATCCACTTGAGTGGTAGTTAGATACGGGAGCTCCTAGTTACGAGCGACGATAAACTTGGCGTCCTGCGAAGAGCGGTACCGCTTAAATTGTCGACACTTGCTGCTAAAGGTACATTCTTCTTAAGCTCGGTACAGACAGCATAATATTTTAGTTATTTTCATCAAAAAGTTTCAAATAGATAACCAAAAAGAAATTTATATGTTTCTTTTCTACGTTAAAACAATTAGAACAATTAGAAATGATTGATTGACAATTAGATTTCATATAGTTATACATCCTCATGTACGTTATACTTACTCAAGTATATGTGTATATAAGAATATATGAACATGTGTAAGTATGGGCACAGTACAATTTCCTATACATATGGAACAGCTATCTATGCTCTGATCTTCAGGGGTAAACATGAAACTTAAAAATTAATTTGTATGTCCATCTATTGAGAACTGTCTATTCTTGTAAAAGTATCGCTCAAAAAATGTTCTCCTCTTATACGTGCATGAATACAAAAACAGATTTTTTGTCTAACGGTACACCTGAACAAGTATTTTAATCAACAAAATAAATGTTGCAATTAAATAAGTAATTATGTTGCACTATGCCCATCATACGTTATATCGCAAGTGGTACAGGTAGAGGAAGCTTCCCCTGCCTCCCCCTCATTCGGGTACACCGAGGTGGCTGGTTGGGGGACGAAATTAAACATTTCGGCTCTCAAACGGTTACGTGTGCGACGTTCTTAGAACAGGTCCGTGATAAAATCACTAGAAGTGTCACTCTTTCGTGCTTAACTCCGTTATTATACTATTCCTGAACTCTGCATGAAGATTAGCCTGCATCTATGACGTGACGTGACGTGATGTAACAAGACTGGGTTAATTTAGAGATACCCGTGTCCTTGCTGGCGCAATGAAGCTCAATTATCTTGATGCTAAGACGCGATTGTGTTCGTCATGCATTACTTTTGTCCGAATGATTGATTTGTTCAGTTAAGATCCAATATAACCACTACAAAAGATTTTTATTTATTAATTTATTTGTAACAATACAATACCATTACAGTATATTTCCAATTCGACGTTATACGTACGTTAAAGTATTAATTACATTACAAGTGGAAACATAATAATAATAAAAAAGTAATACAAACAACTATCAGAAATAAACACACCAAACACTTAAATTCACATATTCTTCCACACATTTGCATGCAGTTTCTGTGAACTTCGACTCGGTACAATTAAATATATCTATATTTGATATTTAAGAGCCCTATGGCACGCGACATCGGCGCATTTTTTAATAGATAATGATAGTTCATTTTATATTATTTAACACGAAAAATGTCTTCGGCACATCCAGTTATTATATATGCATGTGCGTAATGCGTACGGCATTAGCATATTTAAGTCACTAGCTGGATGTGTCTTATTTCCACGCGGAGCAAGAATTACCTCGGCTGACAATCACTTTTGATATTTACTTATTAACTTTGTTATAAGTGAGATCCGATTTTGCCAGTCTATGTCTGGGATATGGAATCTATTTTGAACTACATAGAACTTATCCAGTAGACATGGGTAGCCTGATTTTTATATATAAATTTTAAAAAATTCGCCAATTTAATTGATAAATGGTCCTTTTTTGCATTTGAATTAATCTAAAAGGTTAGAAGGGATACAGTTCGCTTTTTTGCTTTAGCTCTGATTTTGGATTCTCGACAGAATTGTTATGTCACTAATATTTCTCCTTACATTACATAATTACACCAATAACTACATAAATAAATTAATATTTTTTAATGATTACCAAGAATAAGTAAGGTAAAAATATGTACAGTTTATCACATTAACAAAACATCAGAAAAATTATTAAAAGATAAAATGAAATCATTATATTATTGCCGATTTCTACATTTAAATATGTTTAACCCAATCTATAAATAAACATATAACACGGAATTGCTTTCTAGTTTGTAGAATAATCCTACTTTAAAATATTTATAATTTTTTCATCGACGACTGACACGACAAAACAAGAGGACATGGCGTTATGCGGCTCGTCGACAGTCGACACTAGAGGGCACTCGACGCTCTTGCGATCGAGATGTGTAAACTTTTAAAATGGACTTAAAATGAAAAAAAAAACTGAAACTGAAAAAGCATAAACAACAAATAGTGAATCTAAAAAGAAAAACGGTGTCTACAAAAAAGTCAAATTATAAGAATATTCATTTTATTATTTTGAAAATGTAAAGAAATTATCAACTTAATCGCTACATTCAATTTGAGTAAATATAGGAATAATTGTTTAAAAGAAGTAATTTCTCACGAGCACACGTGCCAGTTGGTTACTGGTAATCTACTCATTGTTTTATTTATTTATTTTTTGGATAAGGGAGCAGCGGATCGCCTACTGTTAAGTGATCACCGACGCCCAAGAAC
>DWTW01001818.1:0-11940 GCA_018246275.1 Papilio slateri
CCCCCCCCCCCCCCCCCCCCCCCCCCCCCCCCCCCCGCAAGGAGCTTAAGTCATTGCTAATTATATAATTAACAAATTTTTATTAGTTTTTCTGCAATTCAACAATCAAAGATCAAAAAAATGTTCGAGTTATAAATGGTGTAACTAACACGACTTTGTTTTATATGATATACGCCCCGGCTTCGCACACCCGTGAAGAAGAAACAAAAATTTCAAAATTTCATAAATTATATAGCCATGGTCATCATGGATAACGTAGGATTCTAATGGTGAAAGAATTTTTCAAATCAGTCCAGTAATTTCAGAGCCTATTCATTTCAAACAAACAATGTAATCTTTCCTCTTTATAATATTAGTATAGAAAGATTGTTTGCTTAACTTGCCACCATATTCTTTCTATAGTCTAATAATAATTTTAATACTTTTTTCTCTATCTTTTTGATGTCCGATAAAGTGAGTGAATGTTTTAGTTATTTTAAGTCTAAACATTTATTTAATAAAAAATAATATACTCAATTTTGACTTATTCTATCATAAGGTTATCATGAAGAATAGAGTTAAACTATTTACAATACATTCCAAGATAAAACTATATCATATCATACATTGAAAACAAATGTTGTCACACAAAGGATATTGCGTTTCCGACGTCGTATTCCTTTGTCAAAAATGTACAAGGAAAGTCGTGGAGTCGCAGTTAAAATGTTTGGATAAAATCCTCTCTATTGACAAATGTAAGCAGACAAAGATGTGTGTCGATAGGTAACCCTGTATCACTCTACGTCGCGCGCCTAAACTGTTCCTAGACGATAGCTGAACGCATTAAAATTGGCATTACAGCATAGTGATGGTCTGGATTATCGATATTATAATTATTGAACTATTATGACCTGATATCGATTAACAAGAACAAAATACGTAATTCAAAACAATGAGTTACTTTTTAGGTAACATATTTCCCTATGTTTCTGTTACCGAAGATTTGAAAAAACGAATATTATTAGTAGAATAGTTTGGACCGCACAAATAAATTATATAATAGAAAACTCAATACATTGTCTATATTTTCCGACAATAATAAGTAACGGAATTTAATATAATATAGACACATTATCTGGTCAAGGTTGAGGAAAACTGTATGAGGACGGTAAGTAACCGACCTTTGGTACGATTGATGGGGCAGCCTATGCCCAGCTGTGGACATCTTTTGGCTGCAGAGTATTGTATCGATAAACTAAAAAGTATAGCATCGATAAACTGACATGCGCACCGCTATAACCGTACGTACTTCGTAACACTGCCAAGTTAAATGTTACCGCAGGGCGCGACGTCGCCGTCTATCGAGGCGATATGTTTTTCGCGTCAAAACAATGGCCCGGCGATAAAAAAACGAACGCTATCTCGACACCCTCCCTCCCGACAACTGTCAAACTGATACGGTAGGAGCAGGACGGAGACATAAGTAAACGAAATGATGCTATCGTCTTCGTATCAACATTAAAGTAAAAAAGTTTATTATTTCGACCGCTAATGTTTATTATTTCGACATTAGTTGACCTTACGTAACTCGTGAAAACACATTCGTAACGGTTTACAACTTCTATATAAAAAACGGTTTACGACTTACATGAAAACAATAAAATCACTTGACTATGGCCTCATATTTTAATAAAAATTGTGTAAAATACTATTCTCATTATAAATAGAACCTTATTGAACTAAAGTACATTATTTACTGAATTATTATCAGTTGTGTTCTTAATTTAAGTTATAATTGAACGGAACCTTTTGTCAATAACGGACTTGTGTCGCGCTTAGATTAATTTAATCAAAAGCAATAATAATTTTGATAAAGCACTTCGTTTTAATTGATTCAAATTACTTAGATAATTTAGTCTGTGGGAGAGAAATAGGAGTATGCAAATATGTCTAAATCAAAGGGAGACAGATAAACGCCCCTAAGAATAATAATAGACTTGTTTACCGCAAAGTGCTTTGCTATGTCACAATTCATCATGCTCGAAGCGAGGGCCGCCTTTTTTCTAAGGACCGAGCAAAACTCGCAAAAAATTACATAATGCGATTTTTTTTAAAAGATTGATTGATTTTGTTTTAATAAACTGAAGCAAGGAGATATTAAACACATTCAATAAGGTTTTATGTTAGCTTCGTTTCTCATTGTGAGTGACGTAAGCAGATAATATTGACAGGATTTTTGAAGAGTTGAGATAATTTTTTTTATGGAGGAAGTTCATAAACGAGCAGGCGGGTCACTTGATGTAAGGTGACAGCTACCCAGAGACACCCGAAACAAGCAAAAATAAGTTGCAGATGCGTTGCCTACCGTGATAACATTTATAACTTTAAAAAAAATCATAAATATGCATTTCTTTTAGGATTTAGTTGGTGCTTAGAGTGGCGATAACTCACACAATATTTTTGATTTGGATTCGAAACTATAAACAAGAACCATTTACCAAAACAAACACTTAAATTCATATTTGGATTAGTGACGATGCACGTTATTGCACGAAGATTTTTTAAATTAAATTTGTATATCTAGAAAATAACTTCAGTGCTTAGTTTCGTACTCGCAGGCAGACAGTACGAGTACAAGCAAGTATCTTAGAGCAGTATAGTAAAGACGTGTGCGCGTCAAACTTCGGCTATTCCACATTGTAATTTCGGGAGAAGAGGGTTGCTTCGAGTACTAAAGGGAGTGTCTTTTGTGTATTGGTTTTCGATAGTGTTGTCCAACTAACATTTGTGTAGTCGATTATTATCAAAAATGTCGATTAAAATTCAATCATTTTTTAAATCAATTTAATATTATTACTTAAATGTATTATTTTATTTGCGAGGCATATGAAACAGCATCAATCGAAAGAGCATTTTTATCTCAATCAAAATGGAATGCATTAATTAACATCCCGTACAGATCGATGTCTAACCTATAGAAAAATAGACGTTTTTGATTAGGTGTGATATATATGATATGACATCATATATAATGCCTGGGCGTCCGCTTTAAGACCTGCATGACGGGAGTTCTTACCTAAATTAATCTTTTTAGCTGTCTATACCAGATTGTGAACTCATCCAATGCATATTAGTTATTAAGTAATTATTTTTCTCAAACATTTACAAGGGATTCAGTTATAGTTTATAATTTAGTTTTCATTTAGTGTATACTGTAGGTCTACTATGCTGCTCTACATACAATGTACAATTCTATACCGATAGTGCTACGCCGTTTGCTACGCAGCTACGCTGTTTTTTACGGCGCTACGAAGCTCACGGTACAACAGCTTTCAGGCGGGCAGCTGCCGGGTCTCGTTTGCGTGTGTGTGCATTTCAAGTATACGAAAGTTGGCCTTTGAGAAAAAAAAAACTGCGTTTAGCGAACCGCGCCGGTTTCAGCCAGTCAAAGTCGAACGCCGGGAGCGTGTTAACTTAATTTATCGAACTTTGCGCGCTGAAAGTTAAGCGTTCTAAGCGCTTTAACCGGTTTTATACTCCAGTGAATATGTTTATTCTGGCCTTTAAAACAACTTAAGTTTCCTAGTTTGTAAATTCAGATGCACTGATCGGGAGCAAGACAAATGTAAGCTCAACTAAGCTATAACTATACTTGATATATACATCATATTGATCTTTACGTTAATTATTTAGTATTAAGAACTAGAATTTTACTCCAAAATTGTTATCCTTTACGTAAGAGAAGTTTATAATATATGTATATGGAATGTAGAAAAATACACCTAACTTATGTTTTATTAGGTTGGTGGTTTGTTAGATCGTGGTACTTCTCTCAAACAAACTTACAACATTTGTAACGCTAAAGTTCCACGTAAAAAGAGAAAAACGTAGTGTCGCTTACATCACATCAATAAGATGATACCGTTCTGCATAAACTAATCAACTGATGCAACAAACGCCGCAGTAAGGATCTACATACAAAACAGACACGAGACAGGGACGTGATAATACAACACATATCCTTGGGAAATTGTTTTGCAATTAAGTAATTTACATTGCAAACACGATAATGTGAAACGAGCGCCCCTGCCGGGGATGACAGGCATTGCAGTTACACGGACCGACCAGACGACACGTCTACAGCCGGCTACAGTATATTTTCTTAGTAATGACTTTAATAATATCATAGTGAAGACACTGTATGGATTCTCAACGTAGCGAGGGACAGATTTCTAATCTGCACTTTCTAATGCCTATAAAATCTGTGAATGTCTGGGAGTTATTTTTGAACAATTGTCAGATTTATATATTTGTACTAAGACGAAAATGACTCTTTTAAAGGAAAAAAAAACTAACACAGTAAGTAAGCAGTATTCATCAACTGATTATGTAGTTTTAAATTAAACCACCAACGACACAAAAGAAGATAAAAAAAATTACGCACAAAACTATAAGCGTCTATTGTATGACACCATGACACTTGAAGATTAATTTGAGTACCTCGCCACGTATTTTTGATGATTTAACAAAAGAGGAGACTGAAGAATTTCTCTTTGATGCTATAGACTTGTGTACAAATAAGACTTCAATTCAGAAACGGCATTTTGTGTCGCTACTTAAGTTAGTAAGTGTTACAACAAAAAACTCAAGTTGTTTTCTTGTTTGTAGACGTGTCTACAAAGGTATAGATTATTTCTCAAAAGCATTATTTACGGAAATACCACATAACAACCCTTAAAATTACGTCTTCGGAATTACCAGAACAAATTTTACCAATGAAGATTCTTTTAATAGAATCGATGTCTGATATGATATCTCAAATCACCACATATACATACATATATTATGAGTACCATCATTTTCAAAACTAAAAGGAACTATCGTATCGCAGTAACGGAAGGAAGAAATTTGATAACCGCTTACGAGGAAAGTTAATTATAATAATGTTAGTTTCTATTTCTAGTGTAGTCTACTGTTTGTGTTACCAATTGTAGTAGTTAGTCTGCCTAATCTGAAAGGAAGAGCTGCCGTGAGCGTGCGTGCTATGAGCGGACGCGGGTGGAATCGCGTGCAAAGCGTAGTGTAGGCAGCGCGGGGCGGCGTACAGGGTAGGTACTGCCGGGTGATTAATGGGACTCTTTATCAATTATCGTTGTCAGGTGCAACTCGCTTTTTGTGGGGCCGAAGTTTCGGGGGGACCTAATGGTGCCTACTTGTGTCTGTTTGTTTACTATACAAAAATAATATGTATCTCATCATTTCTCATTTTAAATAGGTTTGCCGCTGCCAGATTTATATAACTTTATAGCAGCCATCAGATGAAACTTGGTCACTAAACTATACAGTGAAGCCCTGTAAGTTATATCTATTAATTTATACATTTCGAGATTCTGAAAAGTATTCAATCGGCATTTGTTATTTCCCAAAGTTATGTATCTATAATACCTAAATTATAAATAAGCTGCACATAATCTGTCGGTAGAAATAAACAAAACGTTATGTTAAATTATCTTCATAATATTTACGAAGGCAAACAGAGTATATAATATGAAACGTTTGCGTATAATTCCTTAAAAATCTGTTTTCCCCTTACATTTCTGAAGGGAGTTGCATCGACAAACTGTGCAAGTGTAAACCCGTCAAATACATTTTATCTGGCAGCTTTCAATAAAAGCCGAAGGAACACGGCGTGTACCTAATTTGATAACGCGGCACCAGCTTCGGGGACTTGCGACAGAGGGAGGTGGTCTTGCGAGTTTCGACGGATAATATCGATGTATGGGCCCCGGGGGGATTGCCTACAGCCTACAGTTTCGTGTTTAAGTGAACAAACATATGAATAAGCGCGCTCTCGTCTGAAGGAATTGTGCTTTATGGCTCGTGGGTGTTGCTTCGGTAATCGCTCATAATAAACTTGCTAATTTGAATTGTGAGTTTCCAAGAAGGATGAATTTCGAGTACAATCAAGATCACAAAGCTTTAGTCGTGTTAAGGATTGTACTATTGCGTACGATGTGATTGAGATTTGTATCGCCCGTGGCTATATCACTCTTTGCACACTTTTTTGTTTTCACGCGCCTGTATTTTTTGAGGTAAGTTTTGCATTATGTTTTTATTACAACAGTAGCTATGTTACGTCAATGTTTTTCCATATGAACGTATTTTTATATGACTGCAGCATTTCTGATCGTTCACACAAAATGAAAAAGAAATTTTAGAAACATTTTTAAAGCACAAGTCAAACAACTTGTGGGTCGAAAATTCAAATATCATTAGTAAAAAATATAGATAAAAATGAATTGCTAGAGTCAAATTCGAGCAAAGTTCATCGCGGGGGCGGCAAACAGTCGAGGTGTTCCTCGTTGCAACAAAGCGCTATTCCGAATTCAAACTTTGTTATCGATCTTTGAGGGTAAAAGTAAAACGGGTTTAGTTTGATTACTGGATAGCAGGGGGTTGAGTACGTGACTATGGAAACAACGCAATGGTTGTTGTGGTACATTCAGTTGCCGAGTTTGAGATGTCGAGACGGGAGGGGTGGGCGAGGGGGTAAGTTTTTGCCGTCGTTATTGCGTTCCGGTTGTCTGTCTGTCCGGTTAACTGTTGTCTGAAATCGTCACATTTTACTCTTCTCTTCGATACTTTGAATGGTTGGAAAATTATCACATATTTAGGAATTCAAATCTTGAAGAGAGTTTGGTTTGATTGTAAGACATAATCATGGCAAAAACACGTTTCATGTAATTTGTACGGCTAAGATATGCTTATTAAATTAAAAAGTATATTGTGTAGGTTATTAGGTGAGTCAGAAAAGATGATTAGGTTGTGTGATGAGATTTCAAACGCTAACATCAGCGTACTCTGTACAGCACAAAACACTAACTGTTTTGGATATCACTGGCGGCGATGGGGTTACGATAACAATCGTATACCGAAATAAATTAAGCGATTATATTATATCGTATTTAAAATATGTCGACATGCAGTTACGATCAGATTGTAAGCATTTACTAGTTACATATTTATATGAACACATTTATAAAAAAAAATGAATTAATTTTCTCTAATTTTTTACCACTGCGAAAGATATTTCTTACAAGAAATAATAAAACACAACGCCACGACATAACAAATCATATCCATATGAATATATAAGCCAATACGAAATACGGACGTGAATAGAATAACATTTAATATTATTCAGAAGTGGCTGCGCCGGCGCCCTGCGGACGGAGCGGCCTCCGGGGACGGTCTCCGTCCACCGTAACTGGATTACAGACACATCGAATATAAAGTGAAGACCAGAATTGACAGTCATTTAGTTTACATTCAAGTTACATTGTTCTTATGATAGTTGCTGCCTGCTACTTCGTCCGCATCAATTATCTTCGATTCATCTCCGATATTTGGTAGCTGAAATATACATTTTTCTGTCAATAGCTATCGTATTTCTATATAAAAATTTCAACACCTGTTTCATCCACTTCTGGGTTATTTCAACGAAAACGATGTACGTCATTATTTTTTGACAAATATAATTTTTTCACATCAATAGCTTCAGCGGTTTCGAACAGTAGTTTCAACCTTGTAACCCTGGGGGTAGAATTTACAATAAATTCTTTCTTAGCGCTCGCCCATATTATAACAGGAAAATATAAAAGGCGTGTGTCAACTTTCACGTTCCTAGGTCCAATAGAGCATTGATACCTGTACATATACCTAAATCTCATGATTAAGGGAGGCGAATATCAAATTTAACGTAAAAATAAAGTACACGAGTCACTCCGTCTATTAGTGAAAACCATATGTAAGCCCGTTCAAAAATTCTAAATATCATCGAGGGGGCTTTGTTTTATAAAATGTAGTTAATAAATATTTTCTTGTGATAACAAAATTACCGCGAATTTTGAAAGATAGCGAAATGAATAATGAAAGATTAATGCTACTTTCATTCTGCACCAATCGTAGATAAGACGCGGCTAAGGTATTTAACAGCAGTTGCTCCGATGGCCCAGCTCATAATTAGATTTGTTGACGCGACGCGACTCTGCGGCGGGAATTAACTTATCTCCAGCTAGGTGATAAATAAAGAGAACTTAATCGGATCATTCATGTCTGATGTTGGCCGCCTTTTTGTCTAATAATTTATGATGAAGCCTTTAAGTGATTTTTTTATTGTTTGTACCCAATTAATGAATTATTGCCGCAAAAAGTCGCGCGGCGCCCACACTCGATTACATTGGTAGACTCTGACACCTGGTACGGAACGATGTGGTTCTGTAAATTGTGTCAGTGACCATGTAGGTCTAGTAGTCTAGAAGTACACTATAGTTGAACAAATTAATTAATATATTTCAATTGAACCAACCTTTAAACGACACCATCTT
The DNA here is from genome assembly GCA_018246275.1 of Papilio slateri. Classification (NCBI taxonomy): domain Eukaryota; kingdom Metazoa; phylum Arthropoda; class Insecta; order Lepidoptera; family Papilionidae; genus Papilio; species Papilio slateri. The sequence goes on from DWTW01001818.1 coordinate 8,367, forward strand.
TTATCATCCTTGGCCCAAACAACTTTCCATGGTTAACACAACATAATTATCAATAATTTGATACGAATACTTTCGATAACCCCAAATTGTGTTTGTGAGAGATTTTTTTTCCATTGTAACTTGTATAATTTAAATCTTTCTTCATAACAATAAACTTAGTAAAGATACCACATCTTGTTTCAAAACCGCTTTGATTAAAAGATAACTGGTAAAACAACAACCAAGGCTCGTCCACCCGGACCTCTTTTACAATTCGCTCGTAAAATAGAAATCTGGCCGCCAATGGAAATCTATTTCAATCTCAGAATCGTACAAAGGATAAAAAGTTCAATTAGAATACCCGTATCGTCGATGGTCACTTCGAGAACATTCTTTTTGCACGACGTATAGGACGATATCCTTCTTTGATTAGTATTCATTGTCCGTTCTCACTCGGCGCTCGGGGGATCCCGCACTCTAGGTATCCAGTTAGTGCTCCCACTCGAGCTAGACGTCTGTAAAGTTGCGAAGTGGGAGTTTATTCCTTAAAGTATTCCTTAGTAGGAAAAAATGTTACACTCAATAGCTTCTCGATGAGGTATATGGTGTTATTCGACAAGCCGTTCTCGAAGTTTGTATAAAAGAGTACGAAAGTTGTCGAAACTTCGCTTCATTGTCGTGTGTTTATTAAAATATTTTTGAAATGATTTACGTACTTTGCGAGAGCGAGGGCAGACGTTGTAAGTGACAAATTTTACTTTATTTCGCATCGGTGGTATTTTTGGGCACACACTTAGGTCCTGTGAAAATTTTATACTACGGATCACATTTTGTAATTGAGCACTTGCAAACTAACAGTGCTTTTGGGTATTGTGCACAAGGCAACTAATAATATAAATAGAAGTATAAATGATTAAAATATATACCTACATGTAATCATATTCTTGTTACAACAGCCATTTTAATTTTATTGATATTTTTTTAATTTGACATATTTAAAGGTTTATCTAATGCATTCTTTTGTTTTTAAAGGAAAATGTAACAATAAAACTTAGTTCACGTAATATTACGCATACGCGTCCATGTTACGCGACGCAAAAGGACTAATATAGATTAAGGTCGCAACATCCCGCACAAAAAGGGTAGCGGATTTGAACAGGATAACCGATGTAATAAAAATTGCTAGGCTAACGTCTCGTCTACTGTGTAAAATATTATTTTTTGGCAGTTTTGTGCTCATTGCCCGTGTATTGTTATTATAATGAACGCTTAGGGGTTTTATTCAAACTTGGAATATGAATTTTGTTATTTAATGCTATATAATATGGAAGTAACAAAAAAAAACAAATAAATGTTGAATCCTCATGATAAACATCTTTAAACAACAACAAAAAAGCGTCGCCACAGCGACAGCCGTTGTAGGGACCGGGATGGACCGGGGAAGCACCGCATCCTCACAGTATTTACGATTCTGAGTATAGTTTGGTCTGTGCGGCGGCGCAGGCCCATCTTCCCGTACTCTATACTTCTTTGTTTTGTTTTTTACTAATCTACTCTCTTAGTCTGATCCACACTAAAGATAGCAAGCAACCCATCCGTAAGTCTCCCAGAAGTTCTACATAACAACAGACGACTCATTTTTTGTCGCAATCTACAAAAAAAAAGTTTCAGTAAGACCCGTATTTTGCAAATTAAGTCACACACAGTCTATATCAATTCAATATAAGTAGGTACGGCTTCGCTATATTTTCCCTAAATCCTGCAGCACCAGGCGCCGCTATAATGTTCGCCGAGCTGCAACTCCGACCCTCTGCGACGTTTCTTTTGTTGACATTACACACCCTCCCCAAAACGTATGTACATCGCGATATCGTGCGTCGTCATGCGTCGCGTCGGAAGCATTGCTTTGCTGCGGGAGACTAGTTTAGTTTTCCTCTACTTTAAATACATTGATGTTTATCGTACTTTGTACTCCATTAAAATAAATTTCATTTTTATTGACTATTTTTCGGGTTGTGTGTATACATTATATGTATAATTCATTATTTTAGCCCACTGTATGCAGTGGCCTTGTATTGACCGTATAATTTAAGTAAGAATCTCCATATATTGAATGAATGTATGTTATCGTTTGATTCCTAAGGTTCCCATCGCACGTGGCACAAGGACGTATCAGCAGCTTTAAACGGAAGTGGGTATTTGATAATGGTAATCAAGTTTTGTTTTTGTATTCCATCTCAATATTTAATTTGTCATATGAAGCAATTTACTATTGCTACATTTAGAGTGCTATTATTCATTTTTCTATTTTATAAGTGTGTTAATAGGAGAGGCGAAAACGATACTATAAATGTTTTGACTAACGGTGGCCGTACGACCCACCTACTAAAGTTAAAATAAAATTTAAATATTAAATTTGTTGATTTTTACATCATAATTCATTAGTTTATAATATAATACAATTATACTACAAAAAGCCTTTTACAAAATTTACGAAACTATTAATTAAGTAAATAAATCAGTAAAAACAAATATAAACAAAACAAAAACCAACAACAAAACCGGTAAAATATCCGATATTCGAGCAAAAGTTAAATGAAAGAATCACGTTAACCCAAACATAATAAGGGATAAATGCTCGCGTCGACTATTAGGGCCGAACTTTTCGGACAGGTGTTCGCCGAATGGATAATAAATTTCAACTTTTTATAACAATATCCGATCTCGGCTCGGGCACCGCTCGGGGCAGGTGAGGCCGTCACTCGTTACGACTGTATTAGAGCGACGCATAAAAGTAAAATTCAACATTAATTGCTGTCGGAGGGGCGGCCGGCGAAACAATAGGGCTGAGTTTTTTTTCGACAACTATTGTCTGGGAACCCCCCGTCACGGTCGCCGCCTCGCCCTCATTTCCAGCGTCGGCTGGAAAAAAATTTGTGCTTAAGTACCTACCCTCAGGCTGTTTTGCGTGTAATCTACTTACTCTCCGAGGGAAACTTCATGTTGCCTTAGTGCCTATGCTTTTTTTCACTTTCTCATTTACGTTAGTGTTATGTTTGGAAACAACAAAAAGGTATGGAAATAAGAAATACAGAAAATATATCTTTACTTGCACGTTAAATGTAGAATAGATGACTAAAATTAAAAACCAAAATAAAAAAAAAAAACACCAAAATAACTTCTAATTATTATCAATATCTAGTAACCGTAGTCTCTTTATCGAATTATTAACATATTTGTGACAAGCATGGTAATGATTATATGTAGGTATTAGGTAATTCGATGAAGTAATGCCACAAAATTACGAAGAAATCTAAACCAACGCTAGGTCGTTAGGATTAGAATGTAACAGGGGTAAGGGTATCGCTATACCTTCATATTTATTCCCACGATCATTAAAACAATTTCCTATGCCTTTCTAAATGTATATATTTAACATACAAATTATTCTAATAATAGCTTAACCGTAAAATATTTAGAGTAACTTTAAACACGTGTTTCTCATTGCTGCCCCGCCAGCATTTCAAGAGTTTCGAGAAAAGATTGTCATACAATATTTTATGTAAAATAAAACGTTCCTAACTAAATTTAAAGT
>DWTW01001819.1:0-11939 GCA_018246275.1 Papilio slateri
GGTGGCGGCACATGACATGACGTAGCTTTGGTAATATTGATCAAGTCGTGTTAGACCACTTATATCAAAATATTGTTAAAAAAATTGTACAATTGCCTTTCCTTTGTTGCCTTGCCTTGCCTATTGTACAGGGCCTTATGTTTCAAGTTATCTGTGAGTGGGGTTTTAAAAGGTCTGTATGTATGAAATAACCAGACAATTTAAGTACTAGGAATATTCAACTGAACTTAATACGTCAATGGCCAAGTTCTTAAAAATACAACTGTCTAGCCAATTTTCATCAATCTTATGAGCTGGCAAAAACTGCGCGTTAAGAAAGCTACTCTAACTAATATCTATTAATTTGCCCGATGGAGGACTATGTCACTCTACAAGAATAAACTAACCTGTTACTGTGAGTGTACTAACTCACTAATTAGGTTAAACTTATCGAATTAAACAGTTTTGCCTTTAATTAATTTGAAAAGGATTTAAGTGAGGAGAAATGGTTTGTTATTGTAATAGTCGCCAGTTGACTTGTACCTGATACGTTCTAACGTTTAACATAACGACATCGCTGTCCAGAGGTTAGTGTGCCGCTATTATATCCTCGATCCCGGGTTTGATTCCGGGGCGACGTAAAGTTTTTATGCGATTATTTTCAAAATGTGTTTTGAGATCGGGATCGTTTTGATTTATCTGTTCATCATTTAGGACCTTATAGATTATGTATGAAAATATCCGTATACGGTCAATGTAACCTTGTGATCGTTGGTTCATTTAAGGTGCAATTTTGTTAGGTTAGTACAAACTAAAGGTAGGAAAGAATTAGCGGCACTTTCCAATTACAGTAGCTTTGGTAACTCAACGCCACGCCGTCCATTTTCCTAGGAACTATTTAATTTGCACGAAATACGAGATACCGAGCGATGTTTCTTATTTTCTCGAGAAACCTTGTTATTGTGATTTTTGGGTTATTTTGAGGGTAGAAGGTTCTAGGCGTCTTCACCTAATAGTTTTCAGTTTTTTTTTGTCAAAAATCTAATAAAATATCTGTCCACAGTGCATGGCGATAGCTAACAAATTCGGGACGTAAGATCGGTGAAAAGCCAGTCGCTATCTCTCTGCCTATACCAACAGATTAACAGTAGCGTGAGTGTTGGTATACTATTTCAATCGCAGCGTAAAACGCACTTCATAAACTTGTTGAGCTAACGTTTGAAAAGTAATATACAGTTTAATATTCATTTGACACTAAGATCCCAGACAATGAGAACAGAACGGTAACTTTATGCCTTTTCTGTGCCAAACGTAAACCTACCGCAGACACAATCGACCAAACCATACTTTTTAGCGCCATTTGTAGCTCAGCTAGGGGCTTGGCTCTGCTAGAGATCTCGTAACTTTTTAACAGTCAAAAGATTATGAGTAGAAGTATTCTGAGTTACGTCTGATGAGTGAGGTGCCGGAGGCCTAATTTTAGTCCCCTTTTCCTTCCCATCCATTTCTACTAAGGAAAGGATGGGAAGGGGAAGAGGATTGGACGAGGAAGTGATAGGTAGGAAAAGGAAATATCCTTTCTTCTGGCTATCCCCTCCTCTGTCCATTAAAGGTGGGCAACGCATCTGCAACTCATTAGCTTGTTGCAGATGCCTATGGGTAGCGGTCACTTAACATTAGGCACATCACACAACTTAAAAAACCTTTTAAGTCAGTGGTAGAGCTCGCATTAACATCTGTTACGCAAATTTGCCGGCTCGACCGGTGAAATACCGTGACCTCACAGAAGACAGGCGTGAAGTAGAAGTATTCTGCGTTTCGACTGATGAGTGAGGTGCCGCTGGCCTTATCCTAATCCTTTTCTAATAAGGAAAGGATGGAAAGGGGTAGAGAATTTGACGGGGAAGGGGGAGAATGGACACGAAAAGATAATATCCCTTTTTTCTGTCTATCCCCATTCTCTGTCCATTAAAAGGCAACATATCTGCAACTCATTAGCTTGTTGCCTATGCGGTTCGCTTGACACCGCTTGATTGAACCGTTTGTTTATTTGCTACCTTTTACTATAAAAAATAATCCTGAGAACAAAGTTTACATGAGATGTTTTCTCGTGAGATTTATTATTTAGTGGATGAGAAGAAGCAGTTATAGAAATTATAATCAACCATTACATGTTATACATACAACTTCTTTCCCATATGTATCGGGTGACATCGAATGCGTTATTGCCCCCAATCTGCCTCCATCAGTGAGTCAACGCGCTGTCGTAGGGTCGTGACTTGTAGACAACTTTACTTGTAATTGACGGAGAATAGATCATTACATGGAGCGACTAACGCCCTAACGCGCTAGTAGACGTAGCGTTACTCAGATTTATATGAAAACAATAAATTACTATGACACTTTAACAGTTTTTAACTAGGAATTGAAGAGAAATATGAATAAATCATAGTAAATTAATGAAATTAAAGGCACCGACAGAGTCAGCAGAAGATGTGATTATGTGAACGTAATATGATTTAATTGATGACCTACTTGAGAATGTTTATATCAAGACAGACAGCGTTTCAGCATAAATATTGAACAATGCCAGGACTATCTACAATAAAATCTAGGCATTTCATTTTGCGTCCCATGCGTGGGTGTTTTAGTTTTGTTCTTTCTTTTTCTTCTGTGTTTGTGCGTTGTTGTTTCTGCAATGACGTTCTATTTTAACAGTGCCATGGTCAAAGGTATGACTCAAAATTATGAATCTCAAAATTTAACTATTGTTTTTATTACTCAAGACGTATCGCTCAACTTAATTTCTTCGCTTAAATTCCTCGCGCTAACCAATGGTGATTGACGTTCAATAAATAATGTTGAACTTTAAAAGTTATCCTGGGTAGCATCTCAAGTTAGCTGCAGTTTAACGACCCTATTGCCTTCTCCTGTCTTCTTCATACGTTTCCTACTATTAGAAAAATAAAAAGATTCTCATGCCTTTATAATTCAAACAGGATACTCAAAGATAGCAGTAGTCAACCTTTAACGAGATTACAAGGGCGCGAATGACACAAAGGTTAGGATACAGTTGATAATGGTTACTGATCCCCATTAATAAGCATTAGTGATATTTTCGAAATGGATTAGAACTTATACGAAGTTACTTTACTGCCCAGTTGTCTACATACTGAAGAATTAAATCAATAGCCTTGTCAAAAAGATTCTTTAAAAAAATCATGTATTGCGCTTGTCTGATGTGATAGAACGAGACGTGCCCTTTATACAAAGCTTATTTATTTGACGAATAAAAGTTGTACATCATTATCCTTCTCTCTAGTCGCTATATTTCTGATGCATAAAGGCTTTTCATACGTGCTGAACGCCGTAACATACCGCGCGAGTTTCGCGCATGTGAAATACATTCGTGCATAATATATGAGACTGGTATATGAATATATAATACAATATCAACATAAAGTCGTGAATATTCTTCTTAGAGACGACGAGAGAAATTAGGAACGACTTTGTAAAAAGAGAGCGATGATATAAGTAAGCCAAGATGACAAAATATTTTAAAATGTATCAATAAACAAACTTACACCGCCATCTGTTAGACTTATGGAACTTTTAAATAATTAAAACAATTACTTTGCAATAACAAATATCTAGATAAAAACTACCCTATCTTTTGTTGTTGTTGGTTGTTGGAAGTTGGACTCAATTACACATAGTGACCAAATGTCATTATAATCGGTTTAGTAGTTTCGGAGTTTATCCGCAACAATCATCGTGGCACGAGATTTTTATATATATTTTATATTAGATTAAAAGGTTATTATATGGTCTCATATACTTTTTGATAGATATCGGCTGATGGGTGACTTTATTAAGTCTTAAATGAGACTAACCAATAAACCAAAACCGACCAGAAATATAACGAAGTTTGCATTTCTTTATAAACACCAAACAAACAATTTGTTGCAACATTACACATTAAGAATGAAAAATAAAGGTTCTCTTACTTCGGAATTATGTAAAGTTATAACGGTGAAAGAATTATTGAAATCGGTTCAGTAGTTTCACAGTAACACAGACAGAAATGATTTACATATTTATTAAGTTAAATTCAAATTGGAATATATTTAATTAGTCCCTTATAAACATTTTAGGATAACGATATAAAATCGGGCGATGAATTATTCAATCGAATTTAAAATATGACTCACTGAATAGTGCTTTTTTTAATTATTTTATTACTAGCAACAAAAGAAGCAAGAGGATTTCTTTATAATATTTGATATGAAAGCCACATAATGCTTTTTTTAAATTTTGTTTGTATGACGACGATAAAACTGTATTTCCTATCGTTATCCAGATAAACGTAAGTTAGTACTTTTCGTTAAAATGCTAATTCAGTAGCCCATGACGTCATTAAAGACAAAAGAGTATAATTATAGTTCCTGGCAGGGAAAAGGTGAATAAAGCTATCTCCACTTTCTATTAGGTTTATATGAACTTAAAATATTATTTTTGACGTTTACTTGACGTGTACTAGTCTAAAAGCGGATGTTTTGGTAAAAGTTAATTCTTTTCAAGGAAAGTTGTTTTTAAAAATTCAGCATATTTCGTTTACTGGCAACACCGGAGTGAGATAAAAATTTGTTCAGAAATTTTAAGAGGCGTTCGGGCACAGATGTTAAATATTTCACGGTCGGTTGCATTTCAATTTATAAATGTAAATTTAAATACTTAAAAGTGATAGAGTTTCTTTTAAATATTAAAGGTTAATATTTTTTTTATTATAATGCTCCTTTTAATTACACAGTTTGAGCTTATGTAAGTTTTATTGGATAACCAGTTATCGTAGGTAATTTGAGTCTTTAAAATAATTACAGAATACAGATAGGTCTTCAAGTAAAATAGTTTTGAGTAATTTTCATACTAAAACGTTTTTGGTTAATGCTAATTGATTTTATTTTTGACATATTCACTTATAACGTACAACATTTTGTAATCTATACTTGTTGTCACTTTTATGTAATAAACCTGATAAGTCTGTTTGTTTGAACGCGCTAATCTCGGGAGCTACTAATCGGATATCAAAAATTATTTTTGATTTTTGCATTTAACACCCTAATTATTAAGGAAGGTTATAAGCTATTCGCCATCACGTCACGAAAAATAACGTGAAAAATGTTATAATCTGAACGAGTGATGTACCGCAGGCGAGTGAAACCGCGAGGCACAGCTAATAATATCTAATAATCAAATGTAAAAGTGAAAGCAAGATACAGAATTAAAAAACAGACATTGTTCAGAATAAGACATTTGGTAGCTTATTACTTTGTTAAAATTGAGGTTTGAATAAAATACCCGCGGGGCAACGACCGGGTTCTTTTACACCGTGACGCGAGCTTGTCAAAAAGCGCGGGAAACAACGCGTCTCATTTCAATGACGATCACTTTCGGATACACGTCACACATCATTCTCGTATGACACGCGTTGTAAAAAGACGATTAGCTTATTTATTTAAAAATCAGAGATGGCTAATGGCAATGAGTTTACTCTTTTAATGAAAGTAAAGTAAACATTTATTACTTAATCCCATTATTGAACAAAGAAAAGAGTTATAACTTATTTCCCTCATTAATTTTAAAATACACGTGAATTGTTCATATTTTAAACCTCTATTTCCGTCATAAACTTTTGGCCACCATTCGTATTGTTCGACACTGATTATTTTTTCTTCCTATTTATTCTTTTTTATTGACTCAACGCCGAAACTTAGCCAAACAATGTGATCTAATAAGTTTTTTCATGAACGTTTTCATACCAACATCAAACTTATTAAATAAAATATTTCAAACATATATGGATCTCATCATTTCATAAAGCCAAGCCTTAAGACGTGTTTCTTTCTTTCTTTTCAGGAAAAACTTGTGCACAAAAGGTTGCTGATCTACAAACGGCGTCCTGTGGAAAATGGTAAATCACTGAGCCGAAGGCATAGGGGAGGATTTCGACAATATGAGCCTTCGCCCGCGCCATGTGTCGAAACAAATTGAGATCCGACGACGGAAGATTTACTTATTGCGTAATGAACATTTCGGAACGTGAAAGAATGAAATAAATCTTTTATAATCTGCAAAATGTCATATGATTTTTTGTTTAATCTGTAGCACTAGTATTTCAAGATTGTTGTTTACTTAATACTAGCAACCTGCTCCAGTTTTGCTCAGGTAGGTGAATTAAAAAAATTCTAAGCATACGTACATAGGTTATGGAAATCGTCCGTCTTTATTATGTCATTTAGGTGTACATCATGTTCGACTACGGCCGTTATTCTTGCCTCTTTTTCTTGACCGTAACAATAAATCAAATCAACAAAGCTGTTCTCAATTACCTGACCCTCGACTCATAAAAAACTTTTGGACATATTTTATCAGAACTGCACCCACATTCGTGCATATAAATACACACACTTTAAATAATACATTATATACACATAAATCTACAAAACACAAGATATATTCATTCTATAGAAATATTATAACTTATAAACTTTAAATTATAGTGAGATTAAGATCAGTTGATCATTAATGTAAAGTTTTGTCTACCTCCTCACTGGTATCTTATTACGAATCGTCAGTTTGCATAGGTTTAAAACTTGCAAACAAACTTGTAACGACCGACGGTTGCACGGAATAATTAAGTTACGATTTTTTTCAAATTTCCTTCTCCTAGAACCTTTATGGGTGACATTTCTGCACATATCAAAAGCCGAAAATAGCATTAATGAAACTAAGAAAAACTACTGCTATAAAAATATATATTAAAAAGTGTATTATTAGAATTACGATAGACTATTATTTACAACTTCTTATTTCTCCGAAATTATAAAATAAAATAAATTACTTTAACTGAAATAACTCTAGTCACCTTGGTGTTTTTGAAATTTGAGAAATCATTAAAAATATTGTAACACAATCTCCCCGTCACTGAAACAACGAAATAAACGAACTACTCCGGAACGCGGCTCCTTCTTTAACCAAATAAACATTTTTCACTCAACTTCCTTGTATTATCTTGGTAAGGCTTATATATTATAGTAAGGAATTGCCAGTTAGTTCTACAAATAGTACATTTATTCTATGCTTCATCCCCTTCTAAGAACTTAACATATAACTCCACTCTACATATATATTAAATAAACATACACATTCAACATGTGCCTGTATTCACTATGTGTACATACAAACAAACCGACTCCTGCGCACACATTCACTACTATTTTGATAAACTTTATCATGTTATTTAATAATTTTGTAAAAAAATAAGTGACATCATTTGTTTAAAGCTGAAAGTTTAGATATTCCTAAAAATAAAATAAAACAAACATAAAGTCAACATTTCGCTAAGCATTACCTAATAACTGAATTACTTAGTTTTCCATTTACATGAGTCGAGAGCGTTACAAATAGCCCGAGATCTGGGTGAAGCGACAATTTAAATCCCACCTGGGGCAATAAACGCAATGATTGTGACAGATAGCCTGCGTGACCGGACTGAGGGCTGCCAAGGAAACAATAAAGCCTCGCTCTCGTGTTAACTTTAGAAAGTGATTTGTCCCTTCAGTTGTAAATAAATAGTTTTCATTAATAATTAACAGGGAATGAATCTAGTATTCAAATAAAAATCTCAAACAGCATTACAGCAGTCCCATATGATGTGTAACTTCTAAAATCTCAGCTCGGTGAAAAGCAATATTACCATCATATCTCTCGGAAAATGGATTGATAACATCTGACTGCCAAGTTTAGCTTCGCTCGCCCTCATTGGTCAAATCGAAGAGCGCGCACTTCCCCGGCTTCCTCTTACACACTCCCATCCTTTTTCACGAAATCGCTTCCACAGATTGCAAGAAAGCGAGAGGAAAGGTGATACGCATCAAGAAAACTAAATAGTCTTTAATATTTTTTTTTAATACGTTTCGAATATGTCACAAGAGTTTTAGGAATGATCGTTTTGCTTACATATGTCATATGTCGCATTCAAATTCTATTTAAACCACTAAGCCTACGTTGAAATATAAAGGATGGATATATAGAAATCGAACCTCAAAAAAATATTTATTGGCAAGTCACCCTTACCGACTGAGCTAGTCATTACGCTACCCATTAAGAAATAACAAGATAACATAAAATAACATAGCTTTATTTCTAATTTGCAAAAGGATTCCTTTGTTAATAATAAAATAAAAAATACAATAATACGAGTAATATAAAAAAATCTGGGCTTCACAAGTGGCGTAAAGATAATACACAAAATAATTATAAATAAATAGCATAAAAAAACGCGTCCTTTATTAAAATGCTAATTCGAGTTCTCTTTAATCCACGTCGCGTTTCTTTAGCGGTCACTTTTACCTGTAATAAAGTGACGCAAATCATAATGCGGTGTGCATTTGCATTTCAAAGTGTCAAACGACCGCGAGTGATGTGCAACGTCGCGCTAACGTTATAACGTTTAGCGGACTAATTATTGCTATGCTAATTTTAATACACGTACCGGAGTATTAGTTGTTTTGAAATTAGTAGATTTTATTTTAAAATTATTGGTGTTGATAAAATCATTATGAACAACAAAGTCATTATCACAAGTCCTAGACAAAATTATAATTATGAGATCCATATTGTAATAAGGAGCTAACTTAAGAATAACCATAACCGATGAACATATTTCCGAAACTTCATTGATCAGAGACTAGAGAAATTTAAGCCAAATAGAAATATTTAATCACTGATCTCCTACGAATCATCTTTAATCTCCTAAGTCGTCTCGGAAGCAACTATTTTTATTTTCTTGAAAAACGAACATGAAAATGCGAACAACTCAAAAAAAATGATAGACTTTATGATTGTGGAAAACTTGACCATGAATTAATTAGTCGGAGCTGAAGACGATTTCAAGATGTTAAATCCACTTTTAAAAAAATTTTTTTATGGCACATGTGCAAGGTGAGGGACCAATCATTGATAGTTTATAATCTTCTGTTCTGACATATTATCGGATCCTATTAGACGAGGATTGCGCTTACAATCACTGGTAAAATCTGGCTGAACATCGCTCAATGTATGTCCACGGCTCCCTCACTGTTATTATAGTATAATTGCCATGACACACCAACCTGACCTTAGCCAGAACGTAATGGTGGGTAATGTTCCTTTCATTACATGACCTATCTAAAAACTATTAATGTCAAGATATTTTATTGCTATAAAAACTTTTATTGGGTTCTATGACTTTTCTTAGTGGATAATTTTTTGCCATATTTATAAAAGTTTCTCCAAATAATTTTCATTAAATCGAATTTAAAAAATAGTTTATGTTTAATCACTAAAGTCTAATATTAGTGAAATAATCTAATAACAAAAAAAAACCTCCTAACTGTCAATCAATATCGTATTAATATGAAGATTTTAAGAGACATAAAAGGAGATAAACGTCTGGGCGAAGTATTTGATGAAACTAAAAAAGTGACAGTTTAATTTGTCTTTTTAAGATTTTTTTTAGGGAACGTAGATAAGACCGTAAGTGTAACCGATTTTGTTGTATCTTTGCACTCATTAAGATTCTTTAATGCACAAACCTGCGTCACCGATTGTGGTCAACAGCAATAGAATTGAGATAAAATTGATATATTGATATATAAAATTAACGATCAATCAAATTTTCAACTTCATCATAGATTGTATTTTGGCTCCGACTATGAAATAACTCAATGGATATACAGTCACCCTTAGTGTGTTTGTCGCCGTGGGTGTTATTAGTAAAATTAAAATCATCAAAGTGTAGAATTTCAGAAATAGTGGGAGGCGCCTAATGGGAGATACTACATAACTGGACCCGGACAATTTATTTTGTAATATAATGTATTTAAAAAGGTATGTTAATTATCATTCAGAGAACAAAAGAAACATTACAATAGCTCACGCTTGTAAATTGAACTTTAAGCACGCGTGGTTCGGTTAAAATTAAATTACTTAATGGCCAACAATGTTCCAGAGCGATCTTATTTGGAATGATTTCCATATTTATTCCCGGGGTAAGTAATTAGCCGACTGGTTAATTAACAAGGCTGAACGTGCTCGTGCCGTTGCATAAAACCGACCAACAACTATTCATCATGGCAACGCGTCAACTGTCAACTGTCAGTTTTTGGGTTTGCGCGCCAACCGACTTTTAATAACGTTTTAGAGCTGCTAGGGATACCAAACTTGTGTTTGTTTTAATGGAAAATTAAGTCTAAATTCCACTTAACACGATAACAGTAAAATTTAGACTTGATTTTCCATTAAATCACATGCATTTTAATGTAATTTAATATTGCCTGTGAATATTTACCGCAACAAGTAAGGGTAATAAATTTATTATTTTCCTTTAGTATTTGTGATATTCTCATAATTCAGTAGCTAAGTCTTGTCGACGAATAACCTAAACTGCTAAAAGTACATCGAACGTATTAATAATTTTATGTTAGAATCTCATAAAGCTCGTACAAAACTGCAAAATAAACTGACACTAACTTGATTATCGATATTCTACAGTACGCTCATTACGCAACTTTCGACACTACAGCTGTTTTGCAGTATCGATGACATTTAAAAAAAAGCGGACTTCGTTTTTAAAAAAAGCTGAACACTTGGAATTTCTTTTGAAAAAAAAAATCTAAATTTTGTAAGGGACAGTCTCTCTCCAAGTGAAGTTATTGGTCACCGCAGCTTGCAAACGTTATGTAAGATGTAATTAACTCAGAGTTTCGGCAGTTTTCATTGACTTGTAATGTCTCCAAATTACAAGGAAAACTATTAACACCAACTAAAATATGTCGTTAAATAATTTGAAGCCAAATTAAATTTAGTTGTAGTTAATTTAGCCAAGTTAAAGTTTATAAGTGAAACTTATCGTCTTAAATACTTATAGGGCTTTGTGACCATGTGTCCTAAGTCTAAAGAGACTTAAAAGTCTAAAGAGGCAAATAAATAAATATTTTTTATATAAGAAGGGCATACGACTAGCGGGAACGCCAAAGCGATCATCGCCGCCCACCTGCATCTGCAACACCAGAAGATCAGCAGATACGTTGCCAGCCTTTGAGAGAGAGGTACGCTCGCCTCTTGAAGGACCCTAAGTCGTAGTGGTTTGGAAATACCGCCGAGGCCAGACCGTTCCACAACGCAGCAGTGGCAATGTTTTCAATTTTATTTGGCGAATGTAAGGAGATCGTAAGAAAGAAAACTACAAAGAGCTCTGTACATTGAATATCACAAAAACTAACTAAACTGCGTCAGAAAAAGTTTATGATTAGATATATCTGTTGCAGAAAAAACTTTTGGTTTTGTATAAAATAACGAGTTCTTTTTTTGTTAATTTCTGTTCATGCTTTAATTCAATATTTCTCATTCGCAAGTAACGATTCGTAACACAAACCTCCTGAACACACGTTGGAAATCAATCAATGTAAAAGATTTCCTCGGGGAGTTCACGGCGATAGCTCAAGGCAAATATTCGATAAATTTCTCAATTGACATTTCATACTGTTTCTACGTTAAAATATCGTTTCGCGGTCCATTTGTTTAAATAAAGGGGGTAGTGGAAGCTAGCTCATTAGACTGGGCAAACAAGTAAACCCCCATAGAATGAAATAAAATGAAAAGACCGTTACTGTATTTGTCAGTACAGTACAGTCAGTACAGTTCAGTCATAGTAGATACATGTTTTATGGCTCGTAGACAATAATAAGTAATCACATCGAAGTGATATGAAAATTTCTTCTTCACTACTACCCTTGCAAATCCTAATGCGTGCGTGCCGGAGGCCTAATTTTCGTCCCCTTCCCCCCCCTTTTCTTATAAGGAAAGGTTGGGAAGGGGAAGTGGATTTGGCAGAGGAGGGGACGCATAGGAAGGGGAAA
>DWTW01001820.1:0-11938 GCA_018246275.1 Papilio slateri
CCGCCCCGGCCCCCCCCCGACCCCACCCCAACTACGTTTTTTTTTTTTTTAATTATACTGCGACCACCTATATCTAGTGCTCTCTTTTCGTCTTCAGCGTCTGATTTGTTTAAGAGACTGATCTTTTTGTGATCATTATGGAGACCTACGTCCAGCACTAGACTTCTTTTGGCTTACAATCATAAATGTGATTTAATTACCTTCTAAAATATTAAGTCTTTTACTTAATTAAAGATTCCATCTATCGAAATTATGCAAAACCCACAATTGCACCGCTATTTAGTATCTTGGAGTAAGGTCTTCTTTGTGTGTGTGTGAGACGGAGAGAGAGAGGGAGGGGAGAGAGAGAGAGATAGGGTCCTCCAAAGAGTCCAAAGATAGCTTGGTAGAGAAGCATACACAGGGTGCGTTTATAATTATAATTTGATTGTGCCCAAGTAACCTCATAGGCTAGGGCCTAACTTCGCCATTGCTTTACTTTAACTGCGTCGAAAAATTGAACTAAAGGAGTCAAATTGTTAGAAATAGCCTCTCTTTAAGCCAATGATCACTTTTTTACTTTTTTATATAAAATTACTGTGCATAAACCACACTGCGGTCGATGCGCTTTTAAGCTAAGAAACTAAATTATCTGTGTCGCTAGCTACCCCATCTTAATTGACATTAAGATGTGGAGGTTGGCCTCGGTTCTCATCTATAGGCACAAAGTCAATCTATCTCTTATGAGAGCATATACACATTACATTCAGTATCCATTTGAAGATTATTTAAATCATAATCCACATTTTAGTTAACTGGTAAACTGATGTTTGGGCTAATCATTTAAAATGATGCGAGCTCTAATGACAAAACTAATCGTATATTAGAATTATTTGCATCGCATGACATACGTCCACAGCAAATTAAGAATACATTAAAATTAACTACTCAATTACGTCTAACTAATTGTTTATCTAATTGAGTATAGTAAATTAAATGAGAGCGAGCAAAAATAGTTTTTAAAAATGTTTTTGAGTTGGACTCAACATCTTGAGTTGATACAATCTTTTTACTAAAGATTATATAGATCACATTGTCTATAGTATGTTTTACAATGCCGCTAGAGTTATATGTTTATTAGTTTATTTTTAAACGGGCTATAATTCTTTTTCAACTTCATTAAAATCCCTTAAAGTTGTTATTAGTCTTTCCATACATAGTCTTTTTTTATACGAAAAGAAAAGATTCATTTCTTTGTACATATTGGACAAACTCTAAAACGGCTTAATCAATTTCAATAATTCTAATTTCACCAATAGAAAGCTACACTATTCAAAAGTGTATGTATATGCTTAAATTGTAATATAAACTTAAAACATTGAATTTATTCAATACAGATTCAAATTAAATTGTTAATCATATTTTGAGAGCTCGCGGTCACAGATTATGTTAAGTTCTTATTAACCGCACTTGCTGTTATACGTGAAAACCCATTGAAATTATTGATGTCTTTTTTTTTAAGAAAAAGAGTGGATACAAACCTGAAAAAAAAGGAATAGTCAGATTCAAAATCGGTAATTTTAATACACACAACACAAGTACAACATTTTTAATTGTGTATTTCAATTAGTGAATTTAAACACTTAATTGTAGGAAAGTGGAAAAATTATTGGTTGAAAAATTATCTCTCTAAATATTATATTCTGGTAATCGATGAAAACGCAATTCATTCCTTATCTTTGCCCGTTGTTAATTATCATTTAATTGCACATTTAGTTCCTTAATTTGCTGTCACCTTCATATTGGGCATTATTAACGATTGCTATACAACAATATCGATAGTTATTATGGTGGTAAATATATCGACAAATAATCAAAAGAACATCACTATACGTCGGTCAGGGACCGCGCTACAACCTGTTTGACCGGACGTGTAGGGTGGCAATGGCGGAGTGCAATCGGAATAATAGGCTTTCACGCATCGCCGCTCAAAATGTCGAGCAATAAAAAAAACTAACACGTGCTTTGTTCAACGAAGTATAGACAATTGAATTTTTTCTACTTTGAACTTTATGGATATAGATTTTGATTTAATTATAGAAGTACACGGCTACAATTTTCTACGGCATTCGAAACAACCAAAGAATATTTTAATTGCTGGCGGAGCATATATATGAATAATTTTTAAACTTAAGAAAATAATCTTATATTAAGCAAAAAGGTTGCCTCATTTCATTTTTTTTTATTTATAATTTGCTATGTAAATATTTATCACATAAAAAGTTGAAAGCGTGAAAGTTTTATCTTTTTTTTTTAATAATATATACGACGTCATTCGACTCATCCGAAAATTCGTGGAGCAAAGCCGGTTTTGGCGCAAACAAAATAATTTGGAACCTTCAGAGCCTGACGGGGCTCTGTCTAAAATCTATCTTTTTATTACAGAGTCTAGACTAAAATACACCTGTCACTCCTTCGATTTTGTTACATATATGATGTAAGTGGACGGCAAAGATAACTAAACATAAGGTTAATTAGATAAGACTTTGCCTATTCTTACATAAAATACATCAGAATCATAATAAGTGATTGCAAATATTTTCTTCGCATTTATCCCGCAATATGTGATCAGCGTGGGCCCAGTATCGGATATGCCATGGCATATCTGGCGCGTGAGACACGGCGCAGACTTGAGAAGCGAATGCATTATTGTAAAGCCTATAACTTTTTATAAAATCGTGTATGCATACCAACCAGACAGACAGCAAACTGCACACTAATAATAAAGGCTATTGAGAAGAATTCCTTTATTTTTTTTTTTCGAAGTACAGCAAAATGCTATAGCAGACCCATAATTCTCGTTACTTTTATATCTTAGATATTTAAACATTCTTAATATCTATATACCAATAATTTAGTATGTAGCTTTTGTAGTATTAAAACCTTCAAAACAACACACCCTAAATGTCGGTTGTGTACGTCCGTAAAGAACATTTGCGTAGCAACTTTTGAAGTGATTGAAGTAAATATTTTAAGTCTGTTTAATACCCGTTAATAGTAATAATTTCTTAGCGTTTATAGCTCGGACACCGTGATATAGGGTAATTAGTTGTACGCTTGGTTCTACGGCATCCCACATCGGCTGTGTGTCGTCTCTATGTAGAACAAACACGCCGGTGGGTACAGCGAGATCTGGGGCACTGCGCGCTCCCTTTTGTATAGCACCTTTTTTCAAGGCTTACATATCGGAAAGAGCCTTTTAAGCGTCCAAAGGAGTATTTTATGTTAGCATAAAGAGAGAAACTAAGGAAATGTGTTGAAAAATATTTTACTTGAAACAAAACATACTTATAAAACATCTGGAAATTCGAAAAATATTCTTAGATAGTTTTAGTAATTTATCTACAATGTGTATTTAAGGGATGCTGCGTCTAACTTGTCAAATATTAGGTATAGTCCTATCATATCATAAAGCGATAAGACAGACAGAACAGACAGACACATCAACTCGATAGGTACATGGTTCTAATCAATTTGTGTGATAGAAGTTTGTCAGTGGCACGCCATTCTGATACCACTATTACAACATTGTCACAGCATAACTGAGCATCTGGTCATAGTTTGTAAGAAGTCACAATCTTTGATCTTCAAATGTTGATTTGCGTGTGGCGTATTATGAACTAATAACGTTTGTCGACAGTCAATGTCTTTTTTATAGGATAAGGGGCATTACGAGCAGCAGGCCAAAATAATCGCTAAATGATGGTGTTGTAGTTAGTTACTGAATTTTTATTGAATAAAATAAAACGTAATACATTTAACAACAAATCAATTGGTTAGGGATGGCAGGATTGCGAGTGTTTCGCGATATTACAAAATTACAGAACATCAACAGTGTTACGCCAGCCGGCGACCGGCGTTGCGTAAAGGCCGGCATTACTGTATGACAGCCGCGTACTTGCACGATGCATGCACTTGCTTGACTCATGCACTCAAACGATATTGCAGTCAAATAAGGGCTCTTCCACACGAACGTCACTGCTGACACAACGGCCGCTGTCATAATGGTTTCGTTACGGCGCACTACTGTCAAATGTGTGTGACACGATTGTGTTACCGTGAGTTCACACCGCCTCATCATGAAAACATTGCATAAAACATGTTGTCACCTCCGTTTTTTTTAATAGAGAAAGAGAGAGATAACAACATGTTTTATGTGATGTTTTCAGCAGCGTGAACTCACGGTTAGAATGGGCTGTTTGATTCGAACGCTATTTAATTTAGATAAGAGCGGAACGCCGTCGACTCACCAACAGCCGTTCGCTGTAGTATGACGATCACCGTTGACAACATGCCGATCGTGTTACCGAGACCCTTTATGACCGCATGACCAGATTGGCAGGTGGCCAAGCTCTCAATCATGGCAATACATTTGTTAGAATACAAATGGCATATCTTGAGACACTGCATCCGAACCTTAATCAAGCAACTATAACGAATTAAGAAAAATTGAAATAAAAGAAATTTATTATTCTATTGTTTATTCAAAAAAAGAGCAACAAAAATAAACACCGCATTCATCACCATACATATTTTTTCTTACGTTTAGAATAGAAATTGTAGTCCTTGTTGGACTATTACATTATTTTTTCAAAATCCTAGAGAATTCGTTGGGTCGCTCGTATCAAAGTTTTAGAATACAAAAAAAAATCACAATTCTACGCTAAAAATATCGCGGCTCACTCACCTATTTAGACGTTCCCTTACAAAACTGTCTTACATTTCTCCTTAGCGACCGTTGTATTGACAAACTAATCAAATGCCTTTCGAACAGTTTTACCTTATCATGTATATAACATTTAATTATTAAATTTCAAATGAAATTGTTAAAGTTCCACCTGAGATATCACCCGCCGGGGATCACTCTGGAGTACACGAAAAAGGGAATTGTGAGGAATAAGGACATCGACCTATTGGAGCTAGATTGCAAGTAAGACAAATTTTTACTTTCTGTTATTGTTTTAGTTTCTTTTAACTGTAAACTCTTGAATAAATCAAGAATCCCCTAAAATTCTAAAAAGTTTCTCTGGACGCTTTTTTAAGACTAAGGAATCTGTTTCCAACTTTCACACAATAGCATAGATCCGGTGGCGTTCACTCTCTCTGTTACTGTACTGCCGTTTCTTCCGGGTTTTACATAATTTGACATTAACGAATAACAAACGAACACACAAAAACCATATATTAAAAACCAGTTTTTGTGAAAAGAACAGTGAACAGTGGTTTTAACTTATGGTTTTTATCGACGTTTAAAAACTAAATAATCAGAAAAGTTGTTTATATGAGAACTACTTACACATTATTCCATGGCTCTGTGTCAGAATTTAGTAGTAACAACTTTACAGTGTTTTTTTATTATTACATTCATCTTTTCATGTATTCTATCTAGATTCACGTTTCAGTTCAGACATCAAAGAAATAGCCAACGATCTGCGTCAGAAGGAAGCGCTGATCACAGACGAGGTGGTCGATCAGCTGCAGCAGTGCCTGGAGACGCTGAAGAAGAGGATCGAGCACGAGGGGCCCGCGGGCAAGCGGTTCTACATCTACAAGACCCTGGTCACGCATCTACTGCCACTTACTAACGTGGCTTTCGATAAAGCGGGGACCAGGTAAGGATTTGTTCTGCTTAGTAAGATAATTCCAAAGGTCTCTGATAATTGTACAGCCGTACATGGAACTTGTAGACTGCTAGATGTCTGATACAGATGCTCCGATGTTCGAGAACAACCAACAATTTATTTTGGGAACTTGCAGAAACGGTATAGTGTTCAATTTAATATGTGTGCAATTTGATCACATCAAAATCATAGAGATATTTTTTTGACTTTTATGCATTAACATATCGATTATGAGAACAATTCTCAATCTTCGTTTTTACATAAAGACGTATGACAATGTGCAAATCTAACCTCAAATATCAAAGACATTCACATTATTATTTCGATTATGAAAACAAGTTTAAGTTTTTGCCTATTTGTCAAATTAAACGTCAAATGTCAAAGACACTCATAGATTATAAACACACAGTTTACAAATTTTGTTTAAAAAACAAAAAATCTGAATCAATGTAAGCGTAGTTTATTTATAAATTGCAACCCACAATTCCATAATTTTTATTTAGATAAAAAAGTAGTTTATGCTGAAATAGCATTTTAACACTTAATTATACACACACAAAAGACGTATTTCTCTGTAGATGCATCACTGGCAGTTACGACAGAACATGCAAGGTTTGGGACGTGGAGACAGGCAGCGAGATGAAGACCCTGTCCGGACATCAGAATGTCGTTTATTCCGTGGCATTCAACTATCCTATTTGGTAAGCTCTGATCGCCACTAATTATATTTTAACTAATTCGAAGATTTTGGGATGGGTATACAAAAAATACACATACATAAGCATTTAGGAAAGTAAATATTAACACTGACCATCAGAGTTAATATTCCTAATTCCTAATATATAATTAGTCCGTATGTGTGTGTGTACGACGAAATTGGTGACGTCGGATTTCAACCAGTGTAACATTTTGCACTATGATAGGAAGTGTTCGGTTTGGGTCCAATGGGACAAACTACTTAGGACTTACTTACTATATAGGACATATGGACACAAGTATGCCTTTATAATGCGGCCAAGACCAGGAGAGCTCCGAAGCGGCACGAACGACAGCTGTTGCATAAATGGTCCGACCCGACATAAGTAGAGGTATTTAATGTCTGCGGCCCGACTGATGAGCGAGGTTCGAGATGCCTATAATTTTGTATTCGTAGAATTATTGTAGGCAATAGAAGCACGTGCTAGAATTTGACTCACCCTTTACGTATACGTCGATATAAGTTCGGAGAAAAGTCACAACTCTCTGCTTTTACCGTTATAAGGTAAAATTGCCCACATTCTAAATCGGTTTTTATTAAATTGTAATAAAAGTATAAGATAGTGTCTATGCAAAGAGAATATAGGATTACAATAAATATCTATGAAATATTTTGATAGACAAAGAATGGCGGCGTGCGTTAAGGTTAGTTTTATCGTCCGACGTCTTACATAGCACCTATTATAGCTTTCACTTTCATTCACTTTAAAGGAACTAAAAAGATTCTTAAAACGTATGCGTTGTCTTTGTCTCGTGATTTCTTTTAGCAAAACATTCTCCGCATCAGAACAGCTGATTACACTTCACTTCGTATTATTATACGACAGACCAACAGTGACCATAACTATTCATACATAAAATTTTACCGAAAATTTATTTTGTTATTTACACCAATGTTGATTGTACATTGTTTATGATAAATATAAACATACTAACGCCTAAAACCCAGAAGTGTAGGCAGAAATTATAATCTATCGCTTTTTCCGAATCGATACATTAAAACATACATGTGAGCTCCTTGTTTACGTTATTAATTCTATTTTGGAGGTCTTGCGAAGGCTTATCAATAGATGGGCCGTCGGAAGAAGACCTCCCAAAGCCTGCTTCTCTCTCCTCTTCCTCCTCCTTACTTGGGCAGATGAAAAGGATGAACAATTAAATTTGTGGGTGAATTATCACTTTTTCATTTGCCCAAATAACAAAACACTTTTCCTAATTTAAGTGTTATGACAATAAGAGGTATATCAAGCAACACTTCAAGTATGGTGCTATTTTCAACTGCACACTTTATTCAAATTTTTATTTAAACTAACACCTAACATAACTTAATGACCGCATTTCTACGACATTAATTTTACTCGCATACTTACTCTGCCACCCAACTCTCACTTCCGTACATTAAAGTGGGCACAGTCACAGGCGAACCTTTTTTGACATACAAAGGCAATCCATAATTGACCGCCCTATTTTCTCTCGTCTCTAGTGTCTTTGTTTAATTCTGTACGAACTTTGACTTGAAAGAAACGATTTGTGAGCTCATCACCAATGGGATTTTTGAATAAATGTTTATCATGTCATAAATAAAAAAATACGATACATACCTATATAAGTTTTTTAACAAAACTATTGTTTAGATGTTATTAAAAAGTTATAACAAATTAAAAATACATTTCTAAACTCAGTATGTACCGAATTCACGTCGACAGTTCCCGAGCGCCCGGGACGTCACAATGTTAATGTTACTTACTAACTATAAAGGTGAGCATAGACTATAACAGAACATCGAGCATTCGCTGTGTTTGAATTTTATCGAACCGCAATTTGGTACGAGACTGCTGCGGACGCTCTCGATGATTTGTTTTTAAAAATCAATGAAACAACTTTAGTGTATACTCACCTTTACATGCAGTTTAACATTATGACGTCACAAAAAAATCAGCCGATCTGGGCGCGTTTGGTCACTTGATTCTGTTTACTGTGAACCATCAATGGAGGTAATTAGGAATACTTCGAAATGTTTCTTGTTATTGAAATGGCCAGAGACTCAAAGCCTTTTTCATTCCCTTCATCTATCCTTTTTCATACCTACTCCAACACACTTTTTCTGGGTTGGGGGGAACCGATAACGATGTCGATATTCCTCAGTAACATGGTAGCGACTGGTTCGTTCGACAAGTCAGCGAAGGTGTGGGCGGTGCAGACCGGCCAGTGCGTGGCCACCCTGTGGGGACACAGCGGCGAGGTGGTGGCCGCGCAGTTCGCGCCAAAAGCACAACAAGTGGCCACAGCGTCCATGGACCACACCGCCAAGCTCTACGATATGGTCACAGGTGAAGGAGCTGAATAGACAACTAGAAAATAAAAGCGGTATACAAAACTTTAGATTTTTAAAAGTCCGGGACATTGCGATCTATGGGATGGCTGGATTTCTTTAACTATATGTTAACGAACGCGTCATAACCTATCTGAACCTGATGAATTGTCCCAGTTTTACGTGCTATTGAGCTACAAAGTTCCAATTATAGAGGTTAATATCGAAGAAGTCTAAGAAATCAAGTCTCAGTTACAAATGTTTGACATTTCCCAGTAACAGAGGCATCAATGCCAAAGTTTCGGGACCTCATTGTAATTATCAATAACAGAGGTTTCTCACCACCAGGGCCGCATCATGTAATAGGTACCGAATGCCTACTAATAAAAATACAAATGTACAACGATACGACTCAAGACGCATACTCGTATATAAATTCCAGATTATCATTTACAGGTGCAGAAGTACACACGTACGTCGGTCACACGGCCGAAGTTATAACGCTCCAGTTCGATCAGAATGAATGTAACCGCCTCATAACAGGATCGTTCGACGGCAACATTTCTATTTGGGATACCAGGGTAAAGGAGTAAGTAAAAAGGAACTCCTTCAACATGGAATGGAGAGCTTATTATTGCTTATTCTGTTTAAGCTATCATAAGGGGACTATTTTTTGATGATTACTAAAAAAAATATTGAAATATTCCTACAATTATAATAAATATAAAAAATCTGTTGATGATATTTTGCTCGTACTAAAGTAAACGGCGTTTTCATGTACTATAAAATCATCTATAACGAGCCTGTGTTCTATGAGGCCCGGGTACTTTACCATTTAATCTATTTATTATGTAACTAAATACTTAACTGAACTACTGCCGCTGTGTGTGTGTTATGTTTGGTTGACGGCAACGTGATGTCATAGGTGTAGGACGGAAACCCTCTATGATCAGATATATTGAATTGTCTATACATCGGACTACCCTGTTCATATAATATAGACATTTTCCCTTGTTGTTAAGCCGGGTAGCAATACTATCCGGACATACGGCGGAGATCTCGAGCGTGCAGTACAGCTGGGACAGCTCGCTGCTTGGGTCGGCGTCACTGGACGGCAGCGCCAGGCTCTGGGACTCGCGGCAGCGCACCTGCATTGCCACGCTCACCACGCCCGGTGCAGAGGTAAGCACCACCAGCTCATCAGTAGCACAGTTAATAAAATAAAATAAATAAACATCGTGAATGTTTATTTATTTTATTTTTCTAACTAACTTATTGTCTTAACACAGCCGAGATTATGGATTTTCATTTGGCACGATCCTTTCACACCTCTTACACACACTCTCGCACAAGTACACACAAGAAAGTGGAAGATGCAAATTGCCTATTTTGAACGCAAAGATATGGAGACTAGCTATACCTGTAGCTAGGTCATTGGTAGCGATGAACAATTAACATTACGCGAGCAATGACTGCAATAATAGACCAGCTCGCCCGTAGGTGCTGGACGTGAGCTTCGACTGGGCGGGGCGGCGGCTGGCGACGGCGGCCAGCGACGGCACCGCGCGCGTGTACGAGGCGCACGCCGACTGTCGTCAACTCGCCAACATGCACGGACATAGCGAGGAAATCTCCAAAGTATGCAACAAACAATCGTATAATTAAAACAGTTTAAAATATCACATTTAAAATATCAGGATCTGTGACGTCATTAACTACCATCGCAAAACATGATATCTGTTGCATTATTGGACCATCGATTGCTTTCAAATATTTGTTCACATGTTATCATCAAAGCAACTTTCATGCATTGTCATCATGTATTTTTTTTAATAATTTGAATTTACTGTAATTTAAACTATTACATTCCCAAGAAAAAAGTTCGCAGCCGGTAGGATTCGAACCTACGCTCCCAGAGGGAATCTGATTTCGAGTCAGACGCCTTAACCACTCGGCCACGACTGCTTGGTCGGTGACCTGTGAAATACTGATACATGAAATAAGACAAATACTCGTAAATATTAGGAGTGAAAGAAGTATAAGTTGCCTTAAAATTGCGACTCCTAATAAAAATAAAACTCCTAAATGCATAGGACATAATTTGAATGCCGTAAGTATGTTTACAAAGCGGTAATTAATTACCGATATTCTTATCGAAATTTGGAATACCGTTTCTATTGTATTTTATGTATTATTTCATACTTATAGTAATTTCTGTGTTAATTAATAACATTGTCAGTAGGCCCTATTTTACCGGATTTATAATTGATAATTTGACCTTTTGAGTGTGGGATAAGGTACGGTAAATATCATTGCTTAAGATATTTCTAAGGACCTTTAACGTCATACGGATGTGTGTTCATCGTATGTTTTATGCCTTCCAAAACGTACCTATTACATCGACTATGTTCCTTTGTAACCGAAGAAAAAAACGTTCTTAAATCAACCTATGTATCTTTTTATATGTCAACCATTTCCATATCATATCTTTTTATAAAGTAATAGGAATCCGATCATTCCTTTTTTACCCTTTTTAAGCATATAAAGTTAATACTACGTACAACGAAACTTACCCTTAGGCATTCCGCAAGGTGCTTTCGTTCTAGAGTTGTCTAGAAAGTCGAGGTCGAGCCTTCTCGCCGGCGGGTACGTGAGGGCAACATGACAACTCGTGTATCCCAACAGTGTCATTATTCCCAACACACATATTAACCGAGGCGCCATCTTGTTAACGTTATGTTTTTACTGATTCGACAGTCGTCACACGGTGTCACACGGTGTCACACGGTGTCACACACGGTGTCACACATGCGTCCTGGACATATTCACTGGCACTTCACTTGTCACATCACGTTGTCCATTTTCCACTTGGCATCACTTTGCAGGCACTGTAACAATGAAATAGATTTATTTATTTATGAAATATACACTAGGAACATGTTCTATTTCGGATTTAGTATATACTAGCGGAACGCCCCGGTTTTGCACGGGTATTTAACAAAAATGAAGCCAGAGCGGGTCGTTTTAACATAAAAAAATAGTTGTGATTATTAATTGTGACATAACTAATAGTTAGACACATGGTATTGCAGACTTTTTGTAGATATTGATGTCCTCCATAAAATAGTAGTGCATCACTTTGCTCTATTGTCAATAATTTCCGCAACGTACGCGATATAATGATTTTTTTGCACGCGTTGTGTTACACTAT
>DWTW01001821.1:0-11935 GCA_018246275.1 Papilio slateri
ATTCGAAAGCAGTATGCTTCCGATGACGCGGCGCGGCGTAAAAACACTGAGCGAGCTCTAACGCTGAATAGCGTGAGATGTGCGCGACGTAATAGGCGCGCGGCGGACGCCCGACAGAGGCGGGCGGGGGGCAGAGCGTTCCGAGTGACGCGTGCGTGCAGCTCGGACGTTCGCAGGCACTCGAAACTTAGTATCAATGTATAAGTGCGCGAAGATACCTGCGACCTAGAGGGTCCTATTTATACAATCGTGTTGTAATGGTCCCCTCAATGGTTAAAATAAATTACTACCTTTGTTTCGGTAATGATGAAATAAATGAAAATATGCTTTTGATTTACAGGAAAGTCCGAAAATGTATGGGATCGTCTAACTCATACACGGCCCGAAATGATCGCGGATGGCACTAACGGTGACATCGCATGTGATTCGTACAATCGGTACATGGAAGATGTGGAGGAGCTGGCCTACCTCGGCGTCGACTTCTACCGTTTGTCGCTGTCTTGGTCCCGGATCCTGCCAACAGGTCGCGTGGACTATGTCAACCCGGACGGCATCCGGTACTACAACGCATTGCTCGATGCCCTTGCGGAGAACAATATCGAACCATTGGTAAAATATTAGTAATTATAAAAATAGAAAAAAAAATCATGCAGTTAATGTTCTAAACCAGGAGTGTGTATTGTCAAACTTGTCTTTTATTTTACGATTTAACTTAACACTATTAAATAGAGCGCCATATTCATTATATTTAGTGTGTCCTTATGTTTAAGAAGTTCGATAGTTCTTTTAATCGCGTTTTTTATCATGATCAGGTAACTTTGTTCCATTGGGACTTGCCTCAATCACTTCAAGATCTCGGCGGGTGGGCTAACCCGAAAATGATCGACTACTTCCGGGACTATTCCGACCTTTGCTTCAGAGAGTTCGGTCACCGCATCAAGTCGTGGATCACGTTCAACGAGCCTTACGAAATCTGCGAGGACGCGTATGGCGATGAAAAGAAAGCCCCGGCTATTGACAGTCACGGTGTAGGAAACTATCTGTGCAGTGACACCCTTCTTAAGGCGCACGCCGAAGCCTACCATCTGTATAACGAAACCTACAGGACAAAACAGGACGGTAAAATCATGATCTCCATTAACGCCATCTGGTACGAGCCAAGCGATCCAAGCAACGCTGAACAAGTTGCCTTGGCTGAGGTGGCCAATCAGTTCAAAGTAAGTAAAACGATAACATACGATACAACTAATGGTACAAGCTTCATAAAATTAAAAATATTATTTTGAATTAGCTGCTTATTTTACGAGTTTTAATGAAATCTCGTATGAAAAGTCCTACGAATACTATCTTTGGGTTTTGTAGCAATGGCTTTCACACATGAGTCTTTTGAGAATAATTAAAAAAAATTGAGACTACAGTGTAGACTCATAATACAGAAATACAATGTAACCCACTTTATAAGATAACGATTTAACAAGCCTTGTGAAAAACGAATAGCAAATGATATCTCTGCCTACACCAGTTTAGTTAGAATATGTGAGAACTATCTTATTTTTATATACCTGCATTAACTGTACTGTGACACGTACATCGAGGCCCAATTTATTTATAGAACAACACAATTCACTGATCTACTTTCTGTTGCCTCATACTACATCAATGTTTCCTCTTTTGTTTTCAGTTCGGATGGTTCGCACACCCAATATTCACTGAGGAAGGTGGCTACCCAGCAGTGATGATCGAAAACGTAGCCCAGCAGAGCGCCGCCGAGGGTCTGCCCAAACCACGACTGGAACAATTCGATAATTACTGGATTCAACGTATCAAGGGAACATCCGATTTCCTCGGCATCAACCATTACACGACGCACCTGATAACCGGCGCTGGAGTCGATCCAATCGCTAAATCGCCATCGTGGCTCAAAGATATCGGAGCAGTGACGTCACTGGACGTCGGTGGTGACTCCGCTTCCGAATGGCTTAGGGTAATAAGATAGTAAATTTTAATTCTTTCCACTCATCATTCTTAGGACATAGGCCTCCACAAACGGACACATTACGAGAATTCTATTATGAAAGATTGTCTTATAAATACACGTAAGGAGGCCGCTGCTCATTTCCTCAAATTTCAAGAACTATTTGTCGAAATTATGACATCCCAGGAATACTGACGTCATCATGCAAAAGTACGGATCCCTGTCCCATTCCCTGTTAATGGATAGCGGGTAGGTAGGTACCTAACATCAGTTGAAACGATTGTTCCGTTGCCACAACCAACCGTAAAAAAAAAAACAAAAGTGAATACAGATTCTATTGGGCCTTTGTCTAAATATCGTGTCGACGTAATGATCAATCTGAGATTGAAACAAGATTTGGAATTCACTTTTCATTAGAAAGCTATTTTTATATTTATAGATTGTGCCGACCGGCTTCGCCAACCTACTCCGCTGGTGCAAAAGCTCCTACAATGACCCACCGATCTACATCACTGAGAATGGTTGCTCTGACCGCGGCACTCTGGAGGATTATGGACGTATTAAATACTTTAATGTAAGTAACGAATCGGTTTTATAGCAATCTCGGTTTATTTACTACACCTACTAAATCTTCTTCGATTATAAATTCTTTCGTAGCTAAGGGTGCATGAAAAATGTATACAGCCCGAGCAGCACTGCCTCATGCCGCTGAAATAAAAAGACGTACCTATCAATAAATATATTTATACACGTTTTCAGGATTACCTGACAGAGATTTTGAACGTTATTTACGAAGATGGAGTGAAAGTTTTGGGCTACACGGCCTGGACACTAATGGACAACTTCGAATGGAGAGCTGGCTTCTCGTACGTTTTGCGTTCATATGTATTTCTATATAATACATATGGACCTTGTTTTTTTTTTCATTATACATTCTATATTCTGCTTCCGTGTTAAATTTATTGCGGAATTCATTATCTTATTTATATAGTTTTTCATTATTCTTATTGTTATTTTGCAATACATTAACAAATATTGTTAGTAGATATCTATTTTTCAATGCAAGCCTAAGAATGAAAATATACAACTTACTTATAAATTTATATTATTAATACTCACCGCTTATATTAATTGCACCGAATACAATACAATAATTTTAAGCGATTATAGTATTAACATATGACTTTCGGGATGGATTTTGTAAAAAAATTATTATAAACTTGTAAAAAAAGACAGAAATTTTATTATAGAATTAAACATTTTCCAACAATATGTAAATTACAGTGAACGCTTCGGGCTGTACTACGTGGACATTACGGACCCGGGCCGGCCGCGCACTCCCAAGCTTTCAGTGGAGTACTTTAAGCAGCTGGTCGCCAATCGCGAGCTGCCACAGGACGAGCGCTTCAAGGACCCCGCGGTATACTATAAACAATACTCTGAGAACGGTTCAGTTAAAATGGCGCGCTATTGGAATGAGCTAAAGCCGTAATTACAGGAAGATTACGGATTACGAACTGGAAAGAAACTCTTTCTAGTTCGTAATCCGCAGTCTTTCGCATCTTTTACGTCCATACATATTGCAAGCATATGCTTGTCGGACGCGACGTGGCAGCAATCTGGGAAAGATATATTTACATTATTTCATCATACTTCATGGTGAATCGCTTCAGTTACAACATAAACATTCCATTTGAGTGCCTTTTTGATACAACTGAAATGCTTGTAGTTTGGATTAGGCGGTTAATAGTTTGTCTAATCCTCTTCTTATGGTTTATTCTTATTTAGTAGAACAGCTGATATATAGTGCTCTTCATTATGTGCATGCACTTAAAATATATTTTACGATCCATACGAAATTAAAATAAATTTCCCTTGTAAATAGGAGCGGTGTAAGAAAAAGAACTTTCTTTTATCTTTGCTCTGCAAATTACAGCAGATAATTTTGAACATTCATCGAAAGTAAACAAAATATTAACGTTTACAAGGTTATCTTTTGTTGCCTCCAAGGTTAGTGCTTGTAGAATAATCGCCTACAAATATCCTGGAAATATTCATATAATAGTGTCCAGAATATGTTTCTAAGGAAACATTGGTTTGGGCAATGAATAGTTTATGATTTTTTATATTACGCGAATACTGCATTGAAATTAAACTAATTTTATCGAGTTTGTGTGCTTTAAAGTGCTCGAAACGTTGGGAACATAAAAATTAAACGATTGCGATAAAATCCGCAAAATTAGTTTAATTTAGACTTATGAGTTATTTAAAAAAAAAAATGATTATCATCATTTATCACATCATATTACTGATGACACTCCGAGAAGAGTACGAACCTAATGGCACCTCACTCGTCAAAACCGAGCAAGCCGTAGAGGCTGAGGGAGGCCACAGTGGGACAGGCGTCCGTGCATGCGCCGCGAGAAACATAGCCCTCGTTCTGAGCATTCGGTAAAAAGCCGAATGTTGCTAGTTTTGCTGCCACTGCGTCATCTGTATTTCGATTAATTTATTTATTTCACCCAATTTAATGCTTTATAAAAATCATTGTATGTTTTAACTACAGCACGCAATTTCTAACATTTTAACAGGTGAGGAAATCATAATGCCTGAGGTGTTGGCTGGGGATGCCTGGGCGTCGCCGAAACTGTTTTAGAATTATTTATTAAACAGACACATGAATAAACAAAATGTTTTTTCTTCTACAGCTTAAACCCAAAAACGAATTATGAATAGAAAAGGAAGAACAAATAAAACATGAGATTGATATTGAAACAAATATTTATTTAGTTCATATAAGAATATCAAATTATTTACAATGAAATTAAAGCAAATAAAATTAAAATGACATTTGTAATTTCATTGTCATAATATTGATAGGCGACATGTTGTATACACTACATAGAAAACTTGCATCTGTATCAGACTGAAAAGATATGTTTGTAATTAAAGGCTATCTTAAGAAATAAGCTATATAGTGTTTAACTTGATATATTGTTCAGTGAATTATTCCGTGAAAGCTTTGCCTGAGGCTCGGGCGCGGCCCGCGGCGCGTGGCCGGTAGCGACATGGAATGTGTCTCTTCATGTCATTGTAGCGGGAGCGAAGCGCGGGGCGGGCGCGGACTACAGTAAGCGGCCGCCTGTCGCCTCGGCGACCGCAACGAGACGAATCAACGCCTAAATAGTTCAATACATCGGCATTCATGCCCGTGTAACCTCACAGATAACCTTTTATTTAAAAAAAATGATTTCGTAAATGTATAGCCGTAACATAAAACCTCGCCTCCCCGTCAGCCGCCGAGTTTCGAAACTACGCCTAAAATTGTAACGAAAAATGACATATATTAAATTTAATTCAATCGCCGCCACAGATTATACAAACTTTCTACTGTCAAATCAAAAAAACAAACTCTTAAGAAAAGAAGCATTTAAGAATAATGAACCGAACAATATGAAAAGCGTTGTAACTTAAAAGTATAAGAAATAATACACGAGAAATACAAAATAAAGGACAACGAACGGATCTACAGAATACAAAATTAAATGTATCGTCGCACCCAGCACCGCTACACCTAACTACAATAGTTACACAGTTGCTATTCATATAACATCGAAGATTACATTAAGTCTTATAAAAACAATAGTACTTTTACTAATATGGCAAAGTTTTCAATGTAGCATTTTAATATAGGGCCTAATTTGGATATTATTTTTAACTCGAACTAACTGAATTATACAAAAAAATAGACTAGGTGGGTTTTAAACACAATTTCGAAATATTACGCGCTCCCGCTGCACCGATAGGTTCTAACATTAGATAAAAAGAGTATTGTCACAGTCAAACGTGAAAAACGCTTCGCACGTTACAGGTAAAATGTTAAATACGGTAATATATCAATCGGCAAAAAGCTTCACGGTCGGTGATAGCTCGGTGAAACAAT
Organism: Papilio slateri; assembly: GCA_018246275.1. NCBI lineage: Eukaryota > Metazoa > Arthropoda > Insecta > Lepidoptera > Papilionidae > Papilio > Papilio slateri. The sequence continues at coordinate 5,919 of DWTW01001821.1, forward strand.
ACCACACACTTCAGGATATGCAAACCGTACCCCGAGCGAGCCCAGAAGCTGTAGAACAAACTCGCCGTAGCCGGTGCCACTCCTCACGCACGAACATTACAATATATACTTAATAAGTAAACATAAGAGTTGCCAAAATAACTATCTCTAGGTCACGATTTAACTAACTAATCTATCCATAATCTCAAAAAATACGCAAGGACGGTGTAAGTAGACAAAACAAGTTGTTACAACAAGTAAATAAGTAGTTTTAATTCCGACCATCGACTATAATATATAACACCGAGTCACCAATAAGTGCACAAATACTTCACATTATCTTAATAACAAAAAAAACAATAAATATTTTTTTATAAAGGCACAATAAGGCACAGTTAAATCATGATGTTATCACATTTTAATTATTTATCGATAGAGTTATTATCGTCAAGTCAATTCACATATCGAACGAGTTAGATTGAAAGTCGAGGATTTCCGATAGTCTTAGAACGAAAGAGTATGGAAACCAAGCTTTTAGAGTAGATTGGGGGCGATGCAATCTTTCTCCTTTCGGCTAGGAAAGAAGGTTTGCAGCGAGCGCCATTACTTTTTACCTCTAACCGCACACGCGGTTAAATACATGTAGTCATACTGTCTGTTGGTTAACTTTTACACAATTTCTGGTGTGTTATTTTAAAACGTCAAGGAAACACATTTGAATTTTAGTTGATTTTGTTTTCAAGTATATCAAATGCCCTCTTGCCTTAGGTTTACACTGCCAAAAAACATCACATAAAACATGTTGTTATCTCTCTCCTTCTCTATAAATAGAACAGAGATGTCAACATGTTTTAGGTTAATGCTTTCGGCAGTGTAAGCTCACGGTTACATCAACATGAATATAAAAAAAAAACATTGAGTACACATGCAAGATTATCGATTACTCCACACATTTATCAGATTACAGCGCATACTTAGAGATATATATCAAACGAAAACGCTTATTTTACATAATTTCGTACACTATTTCATTCAAATAAATGCCGAGATGCGGATTCCAATACAATGTGTCGCCGTACCAATCGATGCTGTAAGTTTACCTCGTTGGTGCAATCCTTCAAGCTCGAGTTACGACACCGTCGCGAAGGCGGCCACAGCGGCTGTCTCGGGCCGCAAATGAACCCGGCGGATGCACACAATATCCGACCATACACACTACGCTAGTTATTGTCATTTTCTGAGTGAAATGTACACCGACATTATCGTCCTCGGTCGATGTCCATGACCGACCGTGCGATAGAACGCGTGAGCGACATTTTAATACACAAGATGCGTTTAAATTCAAATCGAAAGCTAAAAATATGTCAATATTTGTACAGCGACGTGTCTCTATTGAAATTAGGAGCAAAGAGTGAAAAATACTCGGGGACATATAAGTATAATTAATGAATATTAAAAATATTTTTATTGTTTTTTTTTGCTTTTTTTAGACCTCCATTTTCTAAAGAAAAATAGATTTGTATAACGAACATTAAAATATTTAACTAAAACCTTATTTCTTATATATAAACTGTATTTCATATTTATCTAATAATAGCTAAATAATTTGCTGTTTGTAATAAGCACATTACAAAACAATAACATTTAATAATGTTTGATTATGATACATACGTAAAAAAATTATCAAATATAAGGAGCCCAGTGGAAAAATCGTTTTAAAGGAGTAAAGATTTTGGAGGTTAAAAATGTAAAAATATCATTTTAAACTAATACAAATTTGTGTAGTTAAACAAGTGATTTAATAATTGTTTTGGGGCGAATTTTCGTCACAAAAGAATTAACTTAATAATAAAAAAAATATTTTTGACCGACTAACAGACTTGGGCATAGTGTCGCACAATGTTGCGTCGCGTCGCTACCGCGCGGTCAGTCTGGGGGGCCACTAAGCGGTAAGTACTAACTTAACAGTATAGTAATATAACTAACATAAAGTTTGTCAGGCGAGCGCGCGCCCGCGGCCTACAGCCAGGTGAGCACGTTGTCCGTCTTGCTCGGCGTCGAGTTGATCAGGGATTGTACGTCGTCCAGCAGTATGTCGTTGGTGAATTCGCTCAACTGAAAACATATTCCACATTTATTACTATAAAAAAATATGGCGTGAAGTAGGGGTATTTTGTTTCGTCGGACAAATAAGGTGCCGGAGACCCAATCCTCATCCCGTAGCCTTTCCTCCTCCCGTTTTTGTTACCTGCCCTACATGAAGGTTGGGAACGCATCTGCATGTTATCTGATTGTAGCGGAGTCTATGAATAGCGGTGGTCAGTTAACATGTGAAAACATGTAAACCGCTTGCTCGTTTGCTTCCTTCTTTCATAAAAAACAGGTTCAGCAAAGTATGTAAGTATTAACAGTGGTAGAGCCGGCAACAACATCTGCTGCACGAATGGCCCGGTTCGACCGGTGAGATACCACGATTTCACAGAAAACATGCGTAAAGTAGAAGTATTCTGCGTTTCGTAAAGTTCATGTTCATGGGCTGACAGTTAGCATGGGATGAACAGGAAGAGGAAATATTTCCTGACTATCCCCTCCTCTGTCCATTAAAGGTAGGCAACGCATCTGGAACTTATCTGCTTGTTGCGGATGCCTTTGGGTAGCTGTCACTTAACACCAGGTGAACCGTTCGCTCGTTTGCCGCCTTTTTTTCATAAAAAATGCTTAAATCATAATTTAATATAAATTTAGTCTGCGCTTTGCGCTTGTTTTAGGTAAGATTACAATACGATTAAAAGTAATGAAGTGATATAATGCAATACTAATTAATTGTTCATGAACGTGATTACTCAACGTCAGGCGAACGTGCTACGTTTCTACTTACTCTATAATATATAAAACACCAGCGTCCCGCTCCGACTCCACACGGGTAGCACTAATTATTTGTCTATCCCTATCCATCCATCCAATTTCTGTTGCATGGATGGGGGCGGTCATGTGACTAAGTCTTAGCAGTTTTATCTATAAGTGCAATGTGATACAATCAATCAAAAAGCATTAGTTTTTATATACATACATAGATAAAAAGCAATAAATCACCTGTAATGAAGGCACTAGATCGTCGGTGGAGTCGATGTTGTCGCCGAGCGTAATGTCGGGGTCGAGGCTGGCGCCCGCCTCGCTGGTGCAGTCCATGCGGTCGTCCATGCCGGCCAGGAAATCCTCGGGCGTGTGCGGCATGGAGTAGGACGGATTCACCGCCATGCCCAGCCCGCTGTCCGCAGACTCCTGGCGTTGGTGCTCCGTCAGCCCCGAGAGGAACGGGTCCAGCGGCAGCTCGCCGCCCCCCGCGCCACTCGTAGGCCCCGCAGCCGCGCCGCTCGCCAGCGACGACACGATCGAACTCGATTGCCGGCCCATTAACTCTTGCTGGAGAAATTTTCATGCATCTTGAGCATATGTTATATTGTAATTGCGTCGCGTTATATTACCGTTCACGGTTTGATGGATTCGTGTGAGTATAGTTAGTTAGCAGGAAGAGACTTTACGTAAAGTAAATATTGAATTGAGTGTCATTGAAACTAAAATAATCATCTCATCATTGATCTTATTTCTATACGAAATTTCAAATTTCGAACACAACAAAAGTATAATAATAATATCGATTTAAGCATTTGGCTTTAACTTGGATTTTCCCCTTTCTGTCCCTTCCTCCTTCCCCTTTCCAAATGACCCCCTCCCCTCACAAAAAGGGTACCAACGTATCCGTAACGTTTAATAGTTGCGGATATAGCTGAGTAGCTGAGTATGTGCACAGATATATCACTTTATATGACTGTTTAAAACATTTAACCTCGATGACATTAAATTGATTGAGATGATAGAAAAAAAATGGACAATGATTACTGAATTAAACATACGTGAGAGATCATTTTACTATTTATTTAAATAGAGATCATAGTGAACTGTGTTCTTATGATGTCCTACTTTAAACATAATAAATATGTTATGTTAAAAATAAAATGTTCCTACGTCACAGTCGGCCGGTATGCGAACGAGGGTCCGAGAGTATGTTATCTTTTCCTTTTACCGTTAGAGGCAGATTGATCTAGCAATTATATTCTCAGCGTGCAATTTATGTATCCCCTTTGTCGACATAATTGTAATCCGTCGCCTAACCTAAGGGATAATAATCGAATATGAGAAAATGCTCGAAGCCAGCTAGTCAGTCCGAGTGTTACAAATGCTGGTGGATATGGTTGTCCATTTAACACATTTCTAAATGTTACCTATCTGTTAATATTTATGTACCTGGAGCATGATCTCCTGCTGGCGTTGCTTTAGCCGTTCCCGTTCCATCTGCAATGACTGTAGGCGCAGCTTCTGCTGGCAGGCCTGGAGCGAAGCGTTGGCCCAGCCGCCGCCCGCCGCACCCGCGCCCGCCACCGGCGTACGCTGCAGGTGTTGTGCTGGAAACAAATAGCGAATACGTTACATCACAACATCTAACATGCACATACAGACACGAACCCTGATGGTGGTTATGTTAGGGTTCTAAGGTCTACGAGAGGGCTTTTAGTCGGTACGTAAGTAGTTAGGTTAGGTTGGTAGGTACTATTGTCGAATCTGAAACAATAGGTGAAGGGCATTTTTTAACCTCCGTGAAAAAAACAGACACGCGCGTTACACGTAAACAATCTGAAACTTACGTATTCTAGGATCGAACCAGGAGGTTGTGCGAGCGGCGTGGTTGATGAAGTAGATCTCCCCCTCGGGCGTGGCGGCCTGCTCCCAGCCGTCGGGCAGCGGGCCCAGCGGGTCCGTGGCCGCACTACTACTTGTACTCTTCGCTGCTGAAATTAATCGGAAACGATCGATCAGCACTAATGTAACGCGAATGCAATAAATCGGCAATTGGCAAATGTAATCGATGTCTGATACTCTCAACAGCGACTAGTTGCAAGCGGAGACGGAGGGCACCGGGACTTAATGCAAGCGGGCCCGTAATTAAAATAAATAGGGTTTAACCACACACCAGGATATTTCTGTTATATTTAATAAATTATACTAGATTCCTACAGATAAGTTAATTATAATAGCACACCAAAAGTATACAGGTCGGCAGATATTTTATGCGTTAAGTAGAATTATATTAGTACATTAGATTAATTTTTGTAAAACACTTATTGGTTCTACCATTAAGTCTTTTACAAAATTATTAATATAATAAAAATAATTGAAGTAAACCTACCTGTATATAAAATATGTATAGAAATAGATCTAAGTAAAAATAACGCTTTCCACATTATATTTGTCACACTACAAACATGTCATAATACATTAAAAATAAAAAAAAAACTCTAAAGGAATAAAAATCCAAACACGTGTAAATAAAATCAAAATAAGGTGCAATTTTTATTTATTTATTTATGACTGTACAATTGATGTCTTATTTTAATGATGGCATTATTACATCTACTTTCAATTTTTGAAATCATTTGAATGTTCCCGTTGTAGGTGTTCGGCGTAGTAAAAAAAGCGATGGACAGATGTCGGTAGCGCCGCGGCGGCCGGCGCGCGCGCACCGCCGCCCGCGCACCGCGCCCGCCCACCGCGCACCGCGCCCGCGCACCTCGCGCGACCACGCTAACGCATCCGTGTGTCGCGCAATGAACGACTGCTCATTCATAAACGTTGATATTTGTAAGGATTTAATTGTAACACTTCGTGGTATTTTCGTGATATCGTTTAACGGGATTTTGTCAACGTCAATGCACGCCGACTCTGTCAATGAATATTTATAGGACAACAAACATGGTAACTATTAACTCAGACTCGACATTTATATATAAAACGAGAATCAAAAAATTAAAATTCAAAGGACAGGTGTTATCTAGCATTTTCAAGTAAGAATCGTGTTTTTTTGGGGAAAATATTTAGAAATCCAACTTTCGTTATTTCACAGAAATTTTAGGTTCCACTAGGATTTTACATTGTCGTCGAGTTATCATCTATTTATTGTCGACGATGGCTAAGCGATGACG
>DWTW01001822.1:0-11935 GCA_018246275.1 Papilio slateri
TATATATACATTTATTAAGCACACCTAATCATAATTATATATATCACCGTAGTAATATCATTTTTATTGTTTTTTCGGCAGCAAAAAAGTTTCATTAGGGGTCCCAGATCTTATTGTATTTTCTTATAGTTTGCCTTGGCAAAAGCCTCGCATTCCATTACTTACACTTTAATTTTATTAAGATCAACAGCTTGTCGTCTCTTATTTCTATCTTCTCTTTTTCTTCTGTCTTTGGATATTAATGAAATATTTATGGCTTTATGTATTTTTTCTCTAGCGCGCATTCTTACTTACCATAAAATATATTTATCATATATATTTTAAATTTTCGTAATGGTATAACCATTCTAAATAATCATTTAAGACCTGTTTAGTAACACATGCAAGTTGTCTTTGTTTCTGCATCCTCGTTTTTTGTTTTATATTCAATGCAAGTTGATGGCTAATAAATTCAGGAGTCATCAGTTAATTTTTATCAGTTTTGAAATCCAGAAGCAGCATATGTATATAATAACCGAAACAATTTAATGTGATATAAAGTATTTGACTTGTTTTCGTCTCTTGGATAACTTTCTTTCATCATGTTCGTGTTCCATCAAATCATGTAGACATCTTATCTCTGTAAATTGTCTATCAGGTCCTGTCTTGTTTCAGAATAACATACAGGTGAACTATTCTTGATTTTCGTAAATATCTTTGTTCTTAATAATGTACTACTTCATGTTCATCTCCAAGAGTTTCTCTTTCATTAACATAAATCATTCCTTATTTCCTTAAGGACGATTAAAATATGGTTTTATGAACTTATGGATAGATATAAATATAACAATATGAGGTCATCCATACTGTAAATATATACTTTTAAAAAGAAGTATGTCAATCAAGTACCAAAAAGAGTTATGGTCAGAAAAGAAAACCCCGTAAGGTCTAAAGTTTTCGGTCTGTTTACAAATCGCCTACTTTTTAACGATGAATATGTTTCCTGCTTACATATTAAGAATAGTGGATGTTCAATTTTTGAACATTTAGGAAAACTTGTTTTCTTTAAGAGATATCAGATTTTTGAAACCTATATCTTCCATTCTCCATTCCCATGGTAATGGCCCATGCCTTTTAAGGGCACCCTGAGAACATTATTTTATTTTGTACACACCTGGCTATACAACACCTTCAATGGCACCATTACTTTAATAAGGAAATATGTGCTACATTTATTATATTCATTTTTCTTCTATAAAAAACTATAATAGTAAAGAGTAATAAAGGGTTTAAAAGTGATTTCTTTAAAAACATAGGATTTAAACGTTAAAAGTAACCCCAAATGTTATTATTTTACAAACATAAGGCTTACAACTCCATAAAGGTACTTGTCCTACACATTCAATCTACAAACAAACCTGTTAGCAAGATCTCTATTAACATGTTAAAACCAATTACAACTCTGTGTTACATGTATTCAAATAATAATATTGTTTCAACGCACTATATGTGATCCTCTGGAATTAAAACATTTTTTTCTTTTGCTCTTTTCAATTTTATCCTTTGCACTTTCTCAAAATATGTTTAAAAACACTTGCATTTTGGTGGATAGTCCACTTGACTTTCTTCTGGCAATCAGAATGTGATTAGTTCTTCATATACTACGAAAAAACTTTGTTCCAACCATTTTTCACTTTTATCTATTTATTCTTATACAATTAGTTTTATTCTTAAATATTCTTCTGGCTTCGAAATAATTATCTTTAGTTCACATTGTGTCCATATTCTTTAATCCTTTTTCGATGTCCAACTACAATTTAATGGGTGTATAAGTCTATTTCCAAACAAAATCTTCTTGCAGTGGTCATGAAGCACTAAGCTTAAGTGTTAAGCGTGACAGTGGTTCTTGTACTATAATAACTTCGCGAATGTTTAGTGTTTTGCCGATAACCCAGTTATTCAGATATGCCATTTACTATCTTACTACAAGGAGTAAAATGTATATGATTATTAATAAGATTTACCTAACTAATTGTGTTCAAAACAGAATAAACAAAAGTAAAAAGAAATTTCATCAACAAACAAATACTACACAACTAATAATCATTTGTTAATTCAAAAAAAGCGATAAAAATGTCTGAACTGAAAATAATTTCGCAATACAACAACTAAAAAACAACACCAGGATCAAAGAAGTAAATTTAAAACAAAAAAAAATCAACCCTAAAAAATAAAAGAAAAAAACAAAACAACACATTTTTCGTTATTAAAAAACTTTTCTATACTGCACCAATTGTTTGTTTAAATAAATAGTTACCAATAACTCTAGTTACTTCTTTACTTACATCATCACTGTCACATTCTTCTATTTTGGCTGTTATGTTAATATTTTGCTCAGCGCTGTTTTTAACTGCCATCCTTGCCAAATTTTCTAAATACTCATTATTCATTTCTTCTATATCATCTTCATCACTGGAAAGCACTTCTGTAGATAGAAAAAAAATGGGTATTTAACACTTTAATACAAACGTACTTTTAACATCTATCTAAAGGTATCAAATTATTTTATCAGAGTACAATTAAAAACTATACCTCCGTCATCTTCATCATCATCTTCCTCTGAAGAAGTGTCTTCATCTGCCTCGGCTTTAGCTTCGTATGCATGCTTCAAACCATCAAACAATACTAAGCAAGATGGTAATATCTTTGGCACAAGTTCATCAATGTTTGGCCGTTGTGGTCCCATTTCAAGTAAGGTACAAATGCCAAGTATATATAATTTTCTATCATGGAGACTGTCGAAAAAAAAATTACCAAATGTAATAAGATTATTAATTTTGTTGATCATATTTTAACATACAAGTTAATATCTTTTTTTTACTAGGAGGGATAGAATCCGGAACGAAGAACTAAATCAGATGACATAGTTTTTGAAGTCAGTAGGCTGGAGAGGTAATGGGCCGGTCATATCTGTCGAGCTAGAAACGTCAGATGGGGAGAAAAATCTAGGAACGGGGGCCATGGATGCGGATCAGAAGTAAGGAGAAGAAGATGAAGGAGACCTTCCAGATGGACCGATGACCTCGTGAGGACGGCCGTAACTCGCTGGATGCGGAAAGCGTAGGTCTGCGTACTGTGGAATGCATTGCGGAAAACATACGTCCAGCAGTGCACAGATAGGCTGACGATGATGATGAAATAATCTATTATGATCCACTCTAGTTTTGAACTATATTATGTATAAAGTCCAAATAAAACAATAGGTGTAATTCAATTTTTGGTAATGTTAATTGAGCCAGATTAGAAAGCTAGCAAATATTATTTTATTATTTAAATAAAATAGTAATAATTTATAAGTAGTAATAAGATATATAAGTACATTACTTGTTGGCTTGTTGCATTGAACATATTTATCATAATTATTTAAAATTAATTCTCACAAAAACATGTATAAAATTATAGTCTATAATGATGTCACAAACCGAGATGATAAACATGGTATCATATACATTACGATATTACCGCCGATGTACATCGTTTATGAACAAGACGCATTCATAAAGATCACTTAGCATAGTTATTTTTTTATTTGAGAACTAGATAAGAAATAAAATGTTCAATTATAAGAATTTATAACTCACCCCAAAAAGCAGTCAGTGTCGTGTATCCATTGTTTGAAGAAATGTTGGATTATTGAAGCATTTGGTACAGATTCTTGTAACTTGTTGAGGATTGTGAATAACAGATGCGGGTTGCAATACAGGATGGCTATTAGTACCTAATTCAGAAAAATTACATATTAAATTTCTCAAAATTGATTTCTTTATAAGATATCTTTTTACATACATTAAAATTTATTCAAATATTTTTACCTGTAGCAACATTGTTCGTAGCTCAGATGTCTTGACCTTTCTGGTCAATCTGTTTAGAACAAGTTCAACAAAGGATGGAAGACAGTTATCAATTTTGCCAGAGCATTGAAGTACCATCACCTCTAGTAATTTAGCTGCATAAGTCTCACACTCATCTTCTGCATCAGAGTTCAGTACCTGTAAAATTATAATAAAATTTTTATATAGTAATCATTTTAGTACATGTAGTAATTAAACAATTAACATTTATATTAAAATTGCATTAAGATGGGCCATTCATCATAAAATCCTGTAAACTGTGTACCATGTAACAGTTGCATATAAAGTAATGAATAAAATTCATGGGCAAGCAATGTGGATCAGTAACAAAGACAAACTTCATTGCAAGATGCAAATAATATATTTGTCAGGCTGCAGATAACTATTACTTGTTATTGATTTAGAGTGTAGCTTTAAGTGGTTATAAGGAATTATGTGTAATATGGAGCTTGTAATTCTTGATTGATTCTGTTTCATGAGTAGTGCATGCTATCTTGTGAGAAAGTATTTTTGAACATTGAATGAACCACCTTAAGAAAAAGTTTTAGCAAAGTAACAATTGAAAATATAATTTAAATATATGCTTAGCATGATTATATAAAGCCTATATAAAACTGCTGAGCGATTAAAGAATAGCTCTAGTCTATTTCGCTCTGCCATCGCATTCAAAGAAAGTTACTATAAGACACAGATATTGTTATTTATTAAGGGTTAAAATAGCAGCAGCTTTTGTAACGCGCCAGCTCGACCAGGTAAGTAACTTCACAAGTTGTACTATGTAGTAACTGCAACTTCATTGTGTATAAATTGCAGTTGTTTCTCCTTTTTGTCCGATGAGCGAGATGCCACGAGCTGCATTTTCTCATTACTATCTATTATTCCTCTCTGATCTACATAAAGTAAAGCTAGACGTAACTTTTCCTATCGTTGCACAAGTTAATGGATAGCGGTGATGACTAAACATCAAGTGAGCCATATCGCAAATTCTAATTTAAAAACCAAACATATGACAGTCATTCGCAGGACTCAGCTTGTTAAAAATCGAGTAATATAACTTAAGATATCAAATATTTTGGTCTAAGTGAAATAAATGGCAAAAAGAAACATCCTCAGTATGTAATGTCACTAGCCATATTATTAACTCACGGCAAATTGGAAACTGAACAAATCATTGACAATTTAATGTATCATATAAAAATGCACCAAGCCTATTTTTTCTTTGATTAACATCTTTTTAAGTTTGTATATATGATAATAATTTATCATATATGAGAAATAACGTCAAATTGTGTCAGTTCACAATTTGCCGTCAGTTTATAATATGGCTAGTGATATTATAAACTGACAATGTTCACAATCTGACGGTGAGATAATATTTAGCATTTAACTATGAACAGTTTAGATTTTATATTTATATTAAGTTATTACAAGTGGGGTGAAACTAATTTCATCTGGGTGAAAAAGTTTTATATGTTATATTTTAATATCATTTTATATTGAAATCATTTTTATAAGTTCTATAAAAATATAAAACCATATACAGTAATGGATTTGAATAATAAATATTTCACAAATTATTTAGATTTACCATATAAATTATTATGTGCTGCAGTGAAATATGCGCACAGCTAGTTTATGATTTATAAACAGTGTAAAAAAAGCATCAGCCTGTAAATTATTTTCGTCTTGATGATGAAGTTGATATTGAATTAGTGTTAGTTGAGTTCCTCAGAAAATAAATGAAAATTTAGAACTTAGAACCGAATTTTGATAAATCTAGTACCTAAAAATGCAAAAAACAAATGTAGTTTCATCTATTGAAGGAAATGGCAAAAATCCATTAAAGAGATGTATTATGTCTGTAGAGACAGCTATATGAGAGGTAGAGCTTTAAAACAGTGCATTTTCCCCTTGCCCACGCCCATAAAACCTATCCAATCTCCAATCTCTCCTTATCTGTAACCTGTGGATTTACAGAATAATTTCCTGAAGAAAACCACTATCTAATGTGGTGGTGGCTTATACATATTTTTCCTGCAATGAGAAATGAAGTTCAGCAGCTCTACCTTATCTGTGTTTTATCAAAATACTTAAACTGAAGATAACTAAAAAGCCCCAAACTATGTTCATAGAAAAAGTACCAATATATTTATTTAATATATAAACTTACTGCTTTGGCCATGTTGAACATTGCAAGTATGTGATTTTCATTTGATAGAAATGCATTTGTATCCACAGTTATGTAGTTATGGAGAACAGGCATCATATCACCAAAATAATCAAATCCCTCCTTTTCAAATACTTGATACAATAGTTCCAAAACTTTCCACATATCTTCAGAAATCGATTTTGCAGTTAAATTACACAAGAGAGTCATAGCTTCTTCATAATATTCTAAAAAATTATAAAGGAATTAGAATTGGTCTTAAATGTGAATGTTTATTCACAATTCACAAGCTTTTTAATTGCATTACCTATAAAATTGCCCTGAAGGATGTACCCAACCACGCGAAGTACTGTTTTTTCTAATTGCGCCATAATCTTAGGATTGTTTTCCATGACATTCAGAACAGTTTCCATAGTATTCAAGAGACCCATAGCTGTGATGGCCTTCTCATCTGTCCCAGAATCTGTTTGAACCACTTTGCTAAAGGTTGTTGCAAGGTGATCAGTAATTTCAAATGCCATTGGCATCAACTGTTCAGTATATAGTGGTACAATCTTTTGAAGAGCATTTGCAATGTTATCATTCTCAGTTTCACGAATAACCTTAAGAAGCTCTGTCGTAACAGCTTTGACTTGGGGCTCTAGATACTTCTGAACTTTATCTTGCAATACTAGTAGCATCTGGAGGGCAATAGCTGCCTCAACTTTTACAGGAAGTTCAGTGTCAGTAAGCAAAGCATTGACTGTTAGGTGAACAGCCTCAATTAATAGTGGCTCACTCTTGAAGGGAACATTTGCAAAGCAATGAAGAACCCAGCAGGCCCTTGCTCGCATGTATCCTAAAGGATTACGGAATTCAGGGAACACATACTGACTTAAAAGCGAATCAATATCTTCTTTGTAGAACTTCTTTTTAGTCAAGATGTCATTTAGTGTGCCCACCATATGCAAAGCACCATCACGCTGCCTTGGGCCATATTCGCCATTTTGACTTGTTAACACTTGCATACAAAGATGCATTGTACGCTCTAACATGTCTTTGCGTTTTTTGCAACAAGATACCAGTAAAGTCTGGGCTGCAGATACAGGTGACAGGAAGTCTTCGAATATATCTAAAAACCAGTTTAGATATAACTCAAGTATTATTACAGATAAATAAATGCTTACTCCAATATTGAATTTTCAATGAAATTAATTATGATATTGATCACAAAATTATATTATTTTCTTATACATAACTTACCAAACTTAAAACGTATGTATTCATGGGGATCTGTATTCCACAATTCTTCATCAGCTTCAGAATAAGACATCAATGGGAATATAACATCTTGAATGATTGCAAACATATGTGGCTTAAGTAATTTCCATGAATGTGAATGACTCACGCTATTTCATAAAAATAAAGATATGCATTAGTATACAGCAAAGATAATACAACAGTTCAGTTGATTTCATTAATTAACTTACCACTGATCAATATAGCTAATTGTCAGTTGTAAAACACGAGGGGAAACATATATCTTATTCCGGTATTGGTCCAGTACTCTAAGCAGCACCTCCAAAATGCCACTAGTGAAGGTGTTAAGATACCATTCTGCAAATTGGACGTATTCGTCGCGAACATTGACTGGGCTTCCATATCTGTAAAAATAAATAAAAAAATTGATTATTGTTTACAAACAGTAACAAAAGTAAAATATTTGATACTAGTAAAAACTGAGCAAGTGTTACACAAAACCTTTCATATTTGGCTGTGCATACTTGTGGTGCTTCCTCCCCTTCATAATAATTATGAAATACTGCATCATAAGATATCAGTATTTCTGTGCCAGATACAATTGTCTTGCACAATTACATAAGTGTATAACAATCTCTTTAAATGAAAACAATCCTCTACTTGATAATAAGTGTGTTCTGTCAATATGCTCAATTGCAGGGCCTCATAAAAATAACAATTTGAATATTATATTAACAGTAGTCGACCCGTACGTAATTCCGCAGTGCGCACAAAAACGTTTCTTTAAATCTAAAATTTAAGACAATCGGTACAATTAACCATGCGTCTATTTTTCATTTATTAGCCGGCACAATAGATGAGGGATGAATCATCAAATTTGGTATAGGAATAAGGAAGATCTCGCAGACTAACAGAAAAACAGACTAGAGAAATAATTCATAAGATGTTACCTTTCAAAAATCCTGTATAAAGTATGAACTGCCCACTTTTTACATTTCCACCATGGTAATTCCAAGCGTTCTTCTTCATCAACTTGTAAGGTATGTTCGGGCACCGGTCGCTCCATTATAGCTCTAAATACTTCCATCCATTTTGTGAAGACCTCTTTAGTTATCAAGTCTAATGGTAACAAATACTAAAATATAAACAAGATACAATAATTAGTATATGCTGCACACTAAGTATTTTAATGGAAAAATAATGACTTTCCTAGAATATATTTGATGGCATATTATAATTATTATTTCTATGAATTATTTTACAATGCAATTAAGATTAGCATAGGTTATTTAGTTATAAATGAATTTGTAGTCATTACACTAATTAAAACATATTACCTTTACTAGACAATAGAAACATTTCAGTATTTGTTTTTGAATCAAAACAGAATCCGCTGATTGATCAGGCTGGAGATTCACTATTAAGTTATACATCATTGGTAACAACAAATTCATAGCCTCAATGAGTGGCACCCTCTTTTCTGCTATATGATATTCATAACACTTGATAAGTTGGTAGAGACATAGGAGAGCTCCCATCCAACCATTGGCTTCGGGATTTTGTAAATAGATATGGATCTTGTCTACAACTTGTGTCCAACGTGATGGAAAATCATGTCTGATTATGGTCTTTAAACAAAGACACAATTGAATTCTTATTATGTCTGGTGCTTGAATTATGGCATCAACAATCATGTCTCTAATCATGGCCCTGTCCTGTTCATGAATACTAAATGGTATTGGTTCACCCTCTTCAGCCTCCTTTTCCTGCCATGTCGATGTTATTAGGTTCTTTAGGAAAACAACACCAGCTTGACGCACTGGAATTTGTACTTCATTTGACATGACAACTTGTAGCAGTGATGGGGTAAATCCAATAATTTTGTGTATCTGGAAATTATTTTATATCTTAAATTATAATTTAAAACATTCACTGTTTGATTTACAAATGTATATTGTATTAAGTTTCTTACAAATTTGCCAATTTTTAATATGTCATAACTTGTGGTAAAAAGATGGATCGTGTGTGTTAGTAATGACTGGACACAATGGAGTAATCCATAAACACATATTGAGTCAACAGGAAGAGTTTATAATGGACCTATGCCATAGTAGTTCATGATATTACATTTTGTGCGCTAGCCCAAAATGATGGCAATGGTGAAGAATTACAAATATCAAACAAACACAAGCTGTCAGGTTGTCTTCTTTCAATTATATCATCCAACACTTTATGTTTTACTTTATTATATTGCTCGAAATAAACCACAAATTCATCCTCATGTAATAGTAATAATATCATAAAATATTTAGTCAGGTCAATGTATAATTTTTCTATTTCAAAGTTACTAGTACTGTGTTCACATGTAAATGTACCTATTAAAAAATGAAACCAATGAATATCTTATTGTAATATTGGACAAAATTAAAAAACAAATTTGATATTTGCACATAATGACATCTTTTAAATAGACTTTTGAAAGCCAAATAAGGACTGTCTACAGACTGGTTTAGCATATTTTTTATTTGTTGTCAGAGAATAATATAATATTTTTTTTATGTACACCAAAGTAATGAGCTCATATAAAACTATATATACTTATAAGTTCAATATGATATTGAACATTGACGACAAAGTTCAATATGATATTGAACTATGTTGTATTGCATACAATCATAACACTTAAATGTTGTGATTGTAGGCAATACAATGTTATTCACTTAATTTGATCTAATTACAAATATTATTGAGAATTAAAGTTGGGGAAAATATATACCTGTAGTACTAAAAAAAATCATTCATTAAAAGGTCAGTTGTCCTTAAGCTTTGAATTTTTAATTGTATTTATAAAAAATATTATTGTTTTGTATTTATGTAATAAACTTCTCTTACTTCATCTACATTCACATATCAACAGATACAAGCTTGTCAGTTATGGGTACTCCTAAGATCACCTTTCTATAGTATGTCATTAATCTGATTAATATAAGTTCTTCTGGGATGACCTCTAACAACACTTTTACTCACTTTTGAAACATAAATTTGTCTTGTCACTCTCTTTTCATTCATCCTTCCAACATGCCATAACCACCAATGCATACCTTTTTCAATTTTAGTCACAACATTCTCTTTTAAGCCACAACAATGTCAATTTTAATTCCATCATTCTGTATGCCTAGCATACTTCTCAAGGATCACATCTTTTAAACTTATGTCTGTCTATACATAAAATCCATTCATAATGCTAACTGCATTGTTGAATAGAAGTGAATGTAAATGTAAAGTCATAATTTACTAGCAATAGAAATCAATCATTCCATTATTTGTGTTCGGAACAGAACCATCTAGATATTAGGTTTGCAGAAGATCCGACAGGGAAGGTGTATGATTCTCTACATCATCATATGTCATTTGCGTGGGAGAGGTAACCAGTTGTGTTAGACCAAGGATGACTGAGGACAGATCTCCCCAAATGATCAGTGGTATGTGAGCCAAGCTATTCACATGGTCATTAAAATCACCACCTATTCACATGGGTCCTGCAATAGCATGGACTCTGTATTCATTTGGATCCATGATTTCCAGGCTGGGATTGTATCCCCTGATGTTGCAAAATTCACTACAAGAGTGACAAAGGTGTCAAAGGTGGTTTACAATGTTTGTCCCAATTTGCAATTCTGTATCTGGGTACCATGTGGAAGTTCAAGCACAAACGCCTAGAGGATACTATAAAAAGTAGTATAGTTTCTCAGTTGGCTTGGCTACTGCAGAGCTCAATTAATGTTAATAATGTTTAAGCCTGCATGTGGCTAAAAATATAAACGCTTTCTGGAAGATTCCAAACTGTGATAATATTAATTTTAATGTTTGTACTGTACGATATTGAAAACTGATTTTAAATTTATATATGTTACCCAAAGTCATTTAATTCAAAATTAGAATTTACCAAAGCCCCTTACTAACGAGTAAACTCTCGCAAAAAATAAGTAGATCGCTCAATAAATTAGTCAGCTAAGCTTAATTAGCTTGCTTTATAAATATTAAACTTCGCGAATCATTCGCGGGTTAATAATACTATCTAGATTCGTGGAGTTTGGTTAGACATATGGTATAATCGTAGAAATATAAATATCGCTTACAAATCAATATTTCAACTTAAAAGCGTGTAATTAAACTTTGTTCCCTGAATAAAAAGTATGTATTAAAATATAATGCATAAACACGCCAAATACCTAACCATACCAGCGCGGCATGTTATACGGATACACGAGGAAGTCACGGATTCGGTAGTTTGTCAAAATGAAGGAGAACACAAAGGCTATCGCTTCACTCAGACATACTATTTAAATTGGTTGTGTTATAAATATGCTTAACATGTGGATGATAATTTAAAATTACCTGTGTAAGTTGATCTTCAGCTTGCTGCCTTTGATTAGGGTCAATAGTTGCCCTCAATATTTCCGCCAATTTTCTCGTGTCCATTTTCTATATTTACTTGTAATTAACTGCAAATTGACCCTCGCAGCGTCCGTAACCAACTTGCCACCGGCCCACGCAAGGCCCCAAAGAGTAATAACTACGTTAATAAGGTAAGGCCCACGAACGAAAATGACAGAGTAATGAGGTGTAGGGTTACCAA
>DWTW01001823.1:0-11935 GCA_018246275.1 Papilio slateri
GATAAATATCATAATGTAATTAGATAAATACTTAATAAATAGTGTAAAAACTAATCAGATTTTAATAATAAAAAAGTGGGACCACATGGCCACACTAGCTGTCGAATAAAAAAAGAATCACTTAAATCGGATCATTAATCTGAGTGTATTCGATGTACATACATAAAAAAAAGCAATCGAGTTGAGAACCTCCTCCTTTTTGAAGTCGGTTAAAGTACACGCTAAGCTCTCGTTTCGTATTGTTATTTAAATGTGTATCGGTGGCGTTATCTTTAATCTAAAATATTTTTTTATGCTGACGTCCAGAACAGACTGGTCGGAACTTAGTTATGAAAAATGCATTGTCATCGGTCCTGGATAAGTGTGCAAGATTTCAAGTTAATCTCACTTTTGAAATGGGGGAATCGAGTTTAAAAGAATCTGTTACATACCATTACATACCGGTTAGTAATATATGCTTGTTAAAATATTTTAAATGTACTATTATACCAATAAGCATAAGCAACAATGAAAGGAGATATGTTAGCGTGTCCAGCCTTTGCTTGAGGAGGGGTACACGAACCATAGAAGTGCAGAAGTTAAATATTAATACCTTCACATCTATCCTGTCAAGTCGTGATACTGCGCCGGTTGAGTTGGTAATTTGTGGTGGGGCATTTATGCAATAGATGTTGCTGCGGATTGTACACACATCGGCTATGAATATTCTTAAACATTTTTCTGCATTGGTGGATATAAGTCTAGGTAAATTGTCACAGACATGTTATTGTTCGTGTCGAGGAATCATCTAGAATTATACCGGGCTGGAGGTGACGAGAGCGCAGAAGATGCTTAGCTTAAAACTTATTATAGTAAATAAGCTCGAGGATCCCTCGAGAACCTTGACTGTTGCTTTATTTATAATTAATACTCACATCTTTGAGAACCCGCAGCGATCAAGGGGTGTAAAGCCGCAGGTACGGCTGATTCAAATATAGAACTGATACTAAATTTAGCAGACTCCTGACGTCGTACACTAGCGCCGTACGCACCGATAGATATCAAAATCCTCAGCAAATAAAATATGTTGAAATTCTTTACTGAAAAAGATACCGAAATCAATAATAATTTATTGTGGCATAAAAAGATATATATTCAAAATTTGATATTATATAATTAATTTCAATGAAACTAACGACCAATCATTTCACCACACTCATACAGGTCGGTTTACGAAATACACTGTTAACGGTGAAACTGCCATTACGTGTCATGAGTATATTGCGACCACGAAATTATCGACTTAAGCTAAGAGATATGGTGAAAAAAGTTGGGCTACTATTTGCCTTTTCAATTAACCATTTATTAAGTCAAGGAAAACAACCTTTTTTAGGTTCGTCGTTAAATAGAATGTAATGAACTTCGTAAGGACTAGCCCATTAAAAAGGTGTTTGCTTTATTTTCCCTTGTCATATCGAGTAAGTATAATTTTATACGCAACTGTTTGCTTAGTGCTTTCCTTTCAAAAGGTAGTTTCTACGACTTGATAAAGGAATTAATTTGACGAAGGTTTTCGTAACACATATCCGCAACGCATGCGATGTTAGTCCTTATGTAGGGAAGAAGAATGGAGTGCTTAAGGAAAATAATCAAGAAGAGAAGGGCGGGAAGGGCGACCAGGAAATCACGACCTCACAGAATACCAAAGTGAGAAAGAGATACACTTCGTTAAGTTGGATAAGTGAGGTGCCGCAGTGCCTCATTCCCTTCTCACCGTACGTTTTTGTTGTCTCACCTCTTTCCTAAACAAGGGATGGTTGCGGATGTTGCAATGTAGTAGCACTACATTGCATCATGGTGGTTACTCAACCCTTCTGGTGAACTGATTTCTCGTTTATCTCTTTATTAATGCCTTTATATATATCACTATTTTTGGAATCCGTTTATAATTAATAAGTAAACAAATAAAACCCATCATTCGTTTTCGACCAATAAAAATAAAATTTCATTCGTTCATCGTCATCGTTAATGATTTAAAATAAATTAATATTTTGTTAAGTCAACAATATGTGGTTGGATCGTATCAAGTCTATTCGTTCCGCCACGCTCTTCATTTCCGCGCGATTGTTCACGTAACACAATAGTGTTCAGTGTTGAAGATAATATCATAAAATTATAATTTTATGACATATTTTCTGTTACAGTAAAACTAACTACTCATACACATGAGACCTCAATCCGATGACGTCACAGTCGGGTGCTAGTACAATGCACAAAAAAGTTTACATCATAAAATAAATCAAACGAGATTATTACAGGTTAGTTTTGTCATTCCCTGTGCAAGTATGGGCGCACGGGGAGAGATGAGACGGGAGTGGGCGTGGTTGCGCATTCCTCGCCAATGTTAATTTGCATGAATCTACGATATTTGACACTGCGAATAGTTTCCCTTTTGTCCTTGCGAAATATTTTGTGGTTTCTCTTCGCTCTTGTCAAGTGTTATAATTTTTTTGTGACAAAAACCTATTCAGTTAGAATAACACAGAATAGTGGTAGAGCCCTCAACAACATCTGTTGCACGAATGAGCCGGCTCGACTGGTGAAATACCACGACCTCACAGAACTGACGAGAACGACGTCTGATGAGTGAGGTGCAGTAGGCCCAATTTCAGTCCTCTTCCCTTTCCCATTCTTTCCTAATAAGGATATAATGGGAAAGGGAAGAGGATTGGACGGGAAGGGTATGAATGGGAAAAGGAAATATCCTTTTTCCAGTCTATCCCCTCTGTCCATTAAAGGTAGGAAACGCATCTGCGACTGATTTGCTTGCTGCGGATGCCCATGGGTAAAGGTCACTTAACATCAGGTGACCCGCTTGCTCGTTTGCCACCTAATTCCATAAAAAAAGAATAAACTTTAAAATGTTCTGTATAATAGTACTACCGCTGTGGTTATTTTTTCGAAAAGTTGCATATTAAAATATACTTACAAAAATAGGCTACCTATTTATATTATATCTTCGTTATCTACGATAACGTCATATGAGGGTCAATTCGCTTATTGAATATTAAGCTACTTAAGATTCTTATTCAATAAAGTAGGTATATACAAAAATCGACACATCTATGCATACTGTTGGATCGAAACATCATACATATTGTTTTAATATTTTTTTTATACAGTTTACGTTGCTGTTGATATATGTTTTCAAACTGGAGGACATCAGACTAAACGCTAAAATCTACTTCGCACTTTTATTCGGTTAGGTCGTGGTATATTCCCGGTTCAACAGGCCCATGGTCCTATTAATGTTGAATAGTTGAAAATATGTAATTTCTCCGATCGATTCTGAACTTTGTCAGTTTATAATCGGACTAGACATATTATAAACTGTCAGCAAATTATGAACTGAACGAATCGATCACAATTTGACGTGTTTTTTCCCTACAGTTTATGAACTGACGAAGTTCACAATCAGTCTGCTACATATTATTGTATACACATATTTTTCTTACATAATACATATATTTATATATATGTATTATGTATACATAATATATTATATGTATACATAATATTTTTCTTACACAAGTTAAAATATATGGGGAAATATTTCACACGTGTTCTAGAGGAACGAAGGTACAATTAGTATACACAGAAATGACATGAAATTTGTTGTTGTATGTTTCAACTTTGATTACAGTTTTAATGAGTAAAGTCCTAAGTTTTTTGCTTATTTGCTTTACATTAAAGCTATGCTAATATGAACTAATTAGAATTCACTTGAATATTAATGTTTTTCTCAACTTTTCTGTACAATTATTGTTATACGCTGTGTATATGAAGGTAAATGAAACTGTATTTTTGTTTCAAATAAGCATGTAAATTTGTAAAAGTTTAAGGTAAACGTTGGTTTAATACTTATGAACGTTGTGTACAGTTATACTGGATAATGGAAACGCGTACCTTATGGTAAGTAAAATACCTGTTCCTAATAATATGACGCAATCAGACTTTGACGTAATAAATCCCGTGCAACAGTTACCTTTATCACATCATCATTCACCTACCCCGTTCACGCTTTAAGTAGGGTGGGCACAACAAGTTTCCTTCCACGCATTTCTATCAATCGATATCTCAGCCGTCACTCCTTTCTTGCTCATATTACCTTTCACGCAATCCATCCAACTTTTCTTACATCTTCTCCTACCAACAAATTACTCCACATTCCATTCTTCCCTCCTCATAACATGCCCATACCACGCTAACCTTTTGCTGCTTATTTCATCTATCACTGGTGTTTCTATCAGGCTTCCCCTAATATTCTTGATTCGTACCTTATCCATTCCCATTAGTGTTACTCAACACAACGATCTCAACATTCGCATTTCCGCTGCATTCACACTCTTTTCGTTCATCTCTTTGACCGCCCAACACTCCAATCTGTACAATGTCGTATTGAAGGCTTTTTTTAGAAATGGACGTATGATGTTAATTCACATTGAATTAGTAACTTTACTTGCTACTTAGTTTTCCTACAACTCTACTTAGCTGCAGTGATTCCCACTTGTCTTATTTACCCCGCAAGTTGATAATGCGCTGGGTCCTTGTCAAATTAACATGCAGATGACAAATTCCTCCGTTATGATCAATTTTATTTAGGGATATGAGGAAATATCAAGAAGACACTAAATAATAATTGTTTTCTTGTTTGTCTTTGTAATTTCTTGTCATTTCCGAACGACTTAAATTTATTATCATAAATAACATAACAAGGTCTTAAAAGCTAAAATTATTTTTATGCCAGAGTGACAACATATTAAAACTTTTTCAAGTAATATTGTCAAGGAGAATAGACATAAAAATCAAGTTGGATTACGAGCACTTAGTCAAAAACATCCACTGTTTGTATATTTTTAAGAAAATGATTTTAAAATATTTGGTTCCTAGAAATTTTCTTTGTTATTTTCCCCTTAGGACGGGTGCACTATTTGTAGGCATATTCATGAGCGTAAGTTATCACAACTTAATTTGATTCATTATTAATCTGCGATATTATCAAGACAGATGAGGTCTGCGGTACTTCACTTATGGGACGAAAAGGAGGCGAATAAATATGTTTATTTCACCGCGATAATCTGTGAGGTCTTTACACTGTATAACACAGATGTTGGCAACCTACCCCGCGGGTCAAACATTTACAAAAAAGTGACCCATTTGATAATTTCATGTCACCTATTTAAGTTCCGAAACATCATGAAAAACATTATCAAAATAAAAATAAAATATAATAGATAATAGATAGATAACTATAAAATATAATAGATAACTTTAGTTCATTCAACATTTAATTAAATATATCGTATAATTTTCTAAAAGAGTGTTTTAATACGAAAATATCTCTGACACGAACGTCTCTTTAGTACTCGTATTTTAGTTCGACCCCTGGTTTAACCGATCTCTTTTTTTGTGCAGAAATTGTTACTGGTGCTGATTCAGTGTTAAAAAAATCAGGAAAATTATTAATTTATCTTAATAAATAATTTTCCTACATTCTTTAGAACCAATGATGTTTAAGTAAATGTTAGCATGACTAACAGACTTTTTTTATGATTTTTAAGAAGCAAAATTGTATTTATATTTTTGAAATAGAAACAGCTTATAACTAGTCGACCCAGAATTGCAATGCAGAATTCCGCAGTTGAGAGATTTCCAATTCGATATTCATCGAAAAATCATTCTTTTTTTATAGTATAAGGTGGCAAACGAGCAAGCGGTTCATCCCGATATCAAATGAACGCTACCCATAGGTATCTGGAACAACCTAGTAAGTTGCAGATGCGTTGCCTACCGCCTACCGGACAGACCAGAGGATAAACAGAAAAAAGGATACCTCTTCACTTTCCCATCCTTTCCTTATTAGAAAACGATAGGAAGGGGAAAAGGACTAGGATTAGGCCTCCGGCACCACACATCAGACGAAATGCAGAAATATTTCTACTTCACGCCTGTCTTCTGTGTGGTCATGGTATTTCACCGGTCGAGCCGGCCCATTAGTGCAACAGATGTTGCGGGCTCTACCGCTGTAAAAAATTAAATCCTCTTCTTAAATGATTTTAAATTTAAGAGAAGCAGTACATTTTTCCGACCGTGTGTCTATTTTTACTAATTAGCCGGCACGGCAACCATTAAAATGAGGGTTAAATCATGGAATTTGATAACGGAACAGGGCAGATCTCACGGACCGACAGAATAACAGGCTGGAGAAATAATATATAAGATTAAAGAATTATGACAGTAATTTTGCTTTAAAAATCATAACTAGTTTGTAAGTGACTTTAAGTTGGTATTATTTACACGGGTCTTATTAACTTTAGATCTCGTCAGAAAGCTCAAATAAATTGCGGCGACCTTCTTTTTAAATACAATTCTTCAAAGCTGTTTTATCGTTTCAGTGCATCGCTATGACAAGTTGCATAATTTTACTCATTCAAGTAACGCAAATGGATGTCAAATCGTGTCAGAAGTTCGTGTGGAGGGCTGCGTTCAGTTTCCACGTTATCGCTGTTATTTACAACGTTATTATCGTTATTATAAACCTTACATTAATATGGGCAGTGTTAAAGGTAAGCGTGGGGATAATACAATATTACCAAATGCAACCTTAACACAAAGTCATAAGATTTAAAATGATGTAACTCAAACGTCTTCTGTTTGGATGCTTAAGAAGTGTACAAATTTTTAAATTAATTCCAAACCTTCAAACTGCTGTAAATTCGTCCAAGGTATTCCGTTATAGACAATTTACTAAGTAGACATATCATACAATTCAAACTAATATAAATAAAAAAACTTGTAAAAAAGGAATCCCGCCAAACTCTGTTGCACTGCGTACTATCGCTCGTAAAATATTTATGCTTTTCGCTTTGCGTGTTCTTTTGTTGCACAGTCTCATATAATATGTTTGTGTATTTTTACCTTTCCATAACAATGTGTGTTTAAAAAAAAAGGCTTTCACTTAGGTTATCAATCGCACTATGCATTTCACTACTAAAGTCTACTTGTCCACTTGGTATTTTACCGGTTGCATTGAACCAAGTGACCGGTCAAATATCATGAGGGGTAAACTATTTCAGGTAATATAAAGACATATTTATAACTGTAAGTGGATACTGTCAATCCTGCGTTTTTCAACTTTAAGCTGTAAGCAACACGTTACCTTCTTCCACGCCTTTCTATCAACCGTCATCTCAGTGACTTTAATTAAGATTTATGAATTGCGAGGTGACAAGTGCACTTCGGTAAAAGAGAACATTTTCGTGTTTGCATCGTTTGTCTCTGGAATCATTCACACTACACGACGTACTTATATGAGATAAATACGGTTGACAGCACACTTGGTAAACATTGTGACTATTGGCTAAATATTCGTTCTAAGACGCCTGTGTCCAGCTGTGACTACTGTGTGTCTGTGACTACTTGATTTAACGGATATTTATGCTCTAGAAAAAGTTATTCAGTTACTAGTTTTATGCTTATTTTTCTTGAATAAAGAAGTACTTAAACCACCTAATGGCAAGTAGTGATATGATCGAGGGATGGGTACGCACTTACTCGTGACATTTGATAAAATAATTAACTTTCAGTATTACTACTCGAAATAGTCGTTATTTTTCAGAGTAAACGAATATTATTGCTCTGTTGGGTTGTTGTAACAGATGTATGGTTAGCACAAACGTTTCTACTGTTAATAGTATTGCTGTGCATATACAGCTTGGAAGTAAGCCTCGCTGCCTGGATACTGTCTATAATATTTGGACTTTTAGCAATCGGTAAATATTTCTTTCGTTTATTTGTTACGGTAAGCTACAACTGCGATTCGACTTTTTTGTAGCATAAGGGGGCAAAGGAGGGTATTAGGTGATCCGTTATTAAGTGATCACCGACGTCCAGGAACATTCCAAACACCAGAGGACCTGCAGATGCGCTGCCGACCTTTAATAAGGAAGTACGCTCTCTTCTTGAATTTAATTGTTACGGTTCTTACTCTAAGCAATTATTTTAGTTTTAAAAAAATATAGCCAAAACCTATTACAGTACGACCGTAGTCCATACTGTAATAGGTTTTGGCTATTTTTTTTTTACAGCTGCCGCCTGCCTAACGTCAACCCTCCTCGGGCATATAGTTTATTTTAGTGTCGTGTATATTGTTGTTGTGACTAGATTAAAATTTGTTCTAAAAGTAGGACATGAAACTTAGAGTAATGTGAAATTTTAATTTACAGGAATTCTTACGTATTTATCGATGGTGGTTTTTGGTTATTGGATGGAGACAAATGTAAGAACAGATCAGAAATCACCGGTCACAATTATAAGAAATAATCCAACATAAAAAATACAATGTTTATTAATTGGACAATGGCTTAAAATGAATTATAAATAAATTTTTAAATGAAACAATGTTTTTTGTGGAAAATTTCATGGATATGAGTATGACAGAGTGCTTATTTATGAACTTTTATTGTAGCATTATGGATTCCGGCTACATACATACTTTTTACACGCGAGTACACAGATTACTTATCGATTTTGACACAAAACCTCATTTGTCAAAACTAATAAATGTCATATATATTAATTACAATTCCCGATATGTTTATTTAATTAAAATATACAACAAATCAAGTGGAAAGCGCTTCAATCGAACATGTTTTTAGAAAATATAGCGCCTAAAAAATTCTTTTGTTACTATCCCCTCAACACAGGGACTTTATTCATTGGAATAGTGATGTCTGTAAGTAAAAGTATCTATTTATATTAAAATTAAGCATTTCGTTTTGCTCATAACTGTACTAAAACGGGTAACTAGTTAATATTATTAGGTTTAAGAAGAAACTGCAATTGGCTTGCGTCTTATCACGCTTAGATCTTAAGCTCAGGACTAGCTAGATTTGGTACAGACCTATCAATTTTTACTATCATAGTTCTTTAAACAACAGAACTGAATTCATCCCTATATGATATATCTATTTATATAATTTATTTTGGGTTGAACCCATTTTATCGTGAACTTTTTCAGAAAGTATTATATTTTTTTTGTTCTACCTCTGAAAAAGCTAACTAAAACAAAATGCATCATCATTCTACTGTCTTATTTCTAGGGAGATAGAGAGATAGAGAGAGAGAGAAAGAGATTCTCACAATTTAGATTCCGGAAATTAAAAAAAAACTGATGCTATAACTAGTTTTATTATTTCAATAAGAAAATAATAGTCACTTTTCAACTTACCTTAACCTAAAGACTGAAAATAAGCAAACGAAAGGTGTTCCCACACTTCACATTTATTTAAACTAATTAAATAAACTATTTTAACTAAATCAGAACAAGAATTTTAGAATATTAGAATTTGACTTTCGCAAAAATTTATTTCAATCAATCAGTTACACGGGTTTTCATTACGGTTCTTTAAATTTGAAAGCGTGACATTCAGATCAATTTACAACTTCGTACATATTTATAATTTAATTTGAAATTACAATTTCAGTGTTTAGCTCTGTTAACCGGCACTACCATTGTTATACAAGTTATAACAGTGCAAGGGATCGACTGTGACAAGTTTGTCCTGCGAACAGCGTACGGATTCGGTATTTCAACTATGATGTACAACTTTCTTATGATTTTAGTGAACATTTGGCTTATTTGGGCGGTAAAAAAGGTAAATTTATTACTTATTCTTACTTAATTTAATATTTTACCTAAGGATATATATCTTCATATGCAAATATTCATCATAACTAGCCAAAATACAAGAGTGATAGCTAGAGGTAAACTTGAATGCGGTATCTAGGTGGTATCAGGAATGACGTCATTCCATTAGAAAACAACCTACAATAACTGATTATTTAAAAAATATTGTAATAAATGAAGTAGAAGTCTTTCATCTAATGACAAGTCACTCTTCAAAAACAGTCAAGCCGTTTAGACTACAGGAAGTCACATGGAAAGGACATTATACATTCATTCATACCTGAATCATCACCTTAATGTCGACATTTGCTTGCACCAGAGACACTGACACACAGTGACGATTAAATAGAACGTATTTGATTCAAACTTCGTAATGACTATGCCATTAAAAAGGTATTAACTATTTTGACTCATGTTGTCATATCCAGTAAGTATAATTTTATATGCAGTTTTCTGCCCAGTGCTTTAGTTTCAAAAGGTACTAAGTGTCTACGATTTGAGAATGGAATGAATTTGAAAACTGTCGAAGGTTTTCGTACCTCGACTGTAAATACATTTGTAAGCTCAAAAAAAGTGCTCTTCCTCTGGGCCAGTCGGGACAAAAAATAATTAAAATTTTCAATTTTATTTTTTGACAGAAGAAGGCGACGGTTGTAATTATTTGGGTGGTTGTAAGCACCGTGTGGCTCGTCAAATTGTTCGTGCTTGTGGTTGCGTTGATGATCGTACATGACCTAGAAGTGGGCCAGACGGGCGGCACATTGTGTCTTCTGATTGAACTAATAGGCTTTGGTGAGTATGGCTTATGTAAACATAAACAAACGAAGTCCAAAGCCTTTCAATCCAGATTAAGAATAGGCTGAAGAAGAAAAGAGATCGCGGTCCTCAGGACGACGACGACAGTGTGTGAGAGAGAGAGAGAATAGATAAGGTACGATCGATATGCTCTTTGACCGAACATTTTAGGGTCAAATGGATATTTAGCGAAGTATTCTATCACTTTGTATAGTCGATAAACATTTGTAGTTTTTTATATAATAAAATATCAAAAACATTCAAATACGATTTAACTTTAGTAATAAAAAGTAGTGCCTATCAAAATGCTATGATTTTAAAAAAAAATGATGTGAAAATAACATCGGATAGTTTCCATAGAGTTTCGGTATGTTACATAGTCAATAGCGTTTTGTTAACATAAGGAATAGAGAACGAGCGATGACATTCTAGTGACAGGAGACTAACAATTTGGTGTTGGTAGAGTACAGAGCGTCGATCCATGGTTCAGAAAATAAAAATAATTCTAATGGGTTTACATGCCTGTAAGGGTTAAGTGATCACCGCTGCCCATGAACATTCAGAACTGCAGATGGAGATGCCTTCCTTTGAGGAAGGAGTATACTCTATGAGCATGATGAAAGCAACCGGTATCAAACTGCGAGTTAGTGACATTAACGACTTTTTCGAACATTATGTGTTACAGGCATATTGTATGTAAAATATTGATCATACAACATGTTCCACAGAACATAGTGCACACACTAGCCTATCTGTTCCTCATATATTATTAAGTACTGTTCCATTATCGGAATAAACCGGTTTTCCGTACAACCAATACCTGTCAGCTACTTCCGATAATCAACGCTCTATTGTATATAAAAAAGGAATCTCAATCTAGCCTGTGACATTTAAGATGTCTTTCAGATGTTTTTAATGAATTTAATAATTTATTCCATTTATACGACTTCTGCATTGAACTCAATCCGTAATATAAGTGCCTTCGTATACTGAGACTGAAGTGCTCGTATTTCCGTTGTCACAGCTGTTCTGATATATTTTATCTTGGTGGTCTTCGGGTTCTGGCTGGAGTTGAAGAAACAGAAAACCGTACTGATTATGCCTACCACTAAAGACACGACTAAAGATACCACTAAAACTTAATATTAAGCACTGACTTTAATAAATAAATAAATATATTTATCTTTAAATACTTTGATTATTTTTTTTTACTTTGACTACTTTTTACAGTTTTTTTACCGGATTATTGCATACAAAAAAATCTTATTATTATTATGATCGTCATATAAATAAATAACTAAGCAATTATGACAGTGGCAATGTGGGTGAGACAGAAATCAATTATTTCCATCTTGCACAATCATGGTACACGTTTTTTAAATTCGTCTACGTTCAGTCATCTTTGATATTTCC
>DWTW01001824.1:0-11935 GCA_018246275.1 Papilio slateri
AGCGACAGGTTCAGCCAAGTCACATTTATATACCGCAATTAGATTCATAGATAAGCTGATTACAATTGACGCTTCTGTCAACTCCAATTAGATTAAAAGATACGAGAGTTTACTTTGTTATATGTTCAAAACAAGATTTGTTTTTACGCATATAGTATATTGCTTTAACAAATAATCAATATAACGTGAAGACGGTAGACTAATAAATGAATCACCTGGTAGTAGGTGATTCTTGTCCGTCATAAACATCTGCATCCTATTTAAGTGAATTACACGCAGATGCATTGTTACTTTTGAGGGATAAAAATTAAGATATTTAAAAAAATCCTTTTTTAACCATTTAAATTATTTTCTTTAATATTAATCTTACTTTTCTCTAGAATATCATTAAAGCCTAAGTTTTTTTACAAGATTAGTGTAGGTCTGAGATATGTGTTAAAATACAATTTCGGAAACTAACCAATCGTATCGTATCGGGCCTTATTTAAATAATACTTGTTTAAAATCAATTTTTACGATAAATATTAAACAACTATTGTGTAAAATTCGAACAAGCTACAAACATATTGGAACTGAGGTTAGTGTACGAGCTTGATCTTTGTTGTATGTAACACGACCCTGCATTTTCGATGCATTCAATTGAAAGAGAGAGAGAGAGTATTTCAAATAATTGAAAAAAGATTATTAATGTTTTACAATACTTCTTCAAATAGGCAATCAAGAAATTTAGCATAGTTTGATTTGCATCTGGCGTTAATTTAATACGAACCTGCAAAAAAACGGGCAGAGTATGGAGAAATAGGAAATTACGGGACTGTCAGTTGCACGCCTCCGTCGAGACGTAATGTTATTCCGAAGGTTTCTGAGTCGTTGCCGATCTAGCGCGGGTACTTCACATCTCAGTAATCCCCACTGCAGTCAGGCGTCGTTCACAATTATATTATTGAAATATTTTTCATTATATAAAAGAACATAGCTGTTTTATCTATAGCACTCTGTACTATCTGAAATATGCCAAATTTATTCCATAATTAAATTTTACTTGTAACCGGACGGTCGTGTGGTTTTTTCCCGTGAAAACCATTGAAAATGTTAAAACAAAAATAAGCTTTTAATAAAATCCGGGAAATATTGTATGTTATTTTCATTACGAAATTAAATTCACATCGAGCCACGCATTAATTAATGAATCATCATCATCTATGTACAGTTTAATTATTCCGTGTAAGAGAAGTATTCGAAATGATTCGTATTAATTTATTATTTATTATTCTAATATTATAAAGGCAAACGTTAGATTGTTTGTTTGTTTTTATGTTTGTTACGCTTTCACGCGTAAACTACTCAACCGATCATTATGAAATTTTACACACATTGTCAGGGGGACAGAAAATAACATCTGTTACCTTTAATCCCGAAAAAACTTATATAGTTAAATCGCCCTGGTAATGTACGCCATGACAATAACAACTTTGTTACTGTCATGTCATATATTACCACGGAAAACGATAACAACTGTTTGACATTAATTTATAAATGCCAAGCAATAAATACACGAAATCAAGTTACAAACATTTTTAGCGAGGAAAATACGCTACTAAAGAACATAATTAGATTAAGAACGTAAACAAAGTAAGGAATACCTTTTCCCATATGCGAATAACTGCGCTATCATGAGATATGAATGGACGATACAAGATCTGTAAATATCTAGAAATGGTATGAAAGTCGAAAACTACTTTTACATTAAATGTTATTTATGTAGCTTAGAAGATAAAGTTACTTAGTTGTTACACGAATATTATATCCGAGGCGACCGAGAAAATTTTATGTATTTTTTAAACATCAAAATGTTCGTTTTCAAGTGCCGCTGTAGTATTTCTGGAATTTTATAGCTTGGTGTGGTAGATTACCCTCAACCATATTAAACCAGATTTCCTGAGATGTCCCAGAATTCCTGGAAGTAAGTACTATTAAAATATTAAATGTACTATTTTAAAACAGACACAAACTTCATCGAAATCTGTCCATTTAGCAGATCAGTATGGAATATGTAGTGTAGTGAGTAGGTGTAGTCTACTGATTTCCACGTAATCTCTGTTTAAAATCTCTTGTCGAAGGTTGAATAAAAGCCAGAATATCTGACACCCGCTTTTATTTAAAGATTAACGATCAGCGCAGCGTTCGATCTCGTGTGTGAATTAGTGAGCGTTAATGCATTAATTAAGGCAAAATTCCCGTGGCCTTGTTTATCGAACGAATTACTGAAAAAAAAGACTATGAAGAAAACTATGAACTCCTTGTTCTCAGAGGTTAGCTTACATTTTATATCTCATAAAGAGTTGAAGTGTTATTAAAAACTGCTAGAATTATTACGTGGCTCTGATACTCTTTCATAAAGTTAGTGGTTAGCATTGAATAAAAAAAGCGAGGAAGTTCCTCCCAACAAAAATTGAAGAAACCTATTTTTTTTGCTATGGATATAATATCTACTAGGGAGGTCACAATTCAGTTATACATGAGCATAGTTTCTATGTTTAAAAGCCATGATAAGTAGTAAATAATACATAGATTATAAATATTTTTTTTATTAAAAATTACGTTTTATGTTCATTTTTTTATATTTTCATTATATTCTGTGCAAGACACTCTGTTATCTCTGCTTAGTGTTGTCAGCAAAATCTAAGAGCAACAGATATTGGCTAAGTCTTTGTCTCTGTACGGCACTAGATGACTGAGGGCTGATTTATAACAACTTAGCACTTCGATTAGAATAGCAAGAAATATTTCAATGCACACAGGAAAGGTAAAATTGCTAATCTAGTTAAATTTAACAGTGGCAGAGCCCGCCACAACAACATCTGTTGCACGAATAGGCCGGCTCGACCGGTGAATTACCACAACCCCACAGAAGGCTGGCGAGAAGTTAGTAAGTTTTTCTGCATTTCGTCCGATGAGTGAGGTGCCTAAGGCCTAAATACTAGTCCTTTTCCTTCCTATAATTTTCTAATATGAAAAAGATGGGAAGGGGAAGAGGACTTGACGGGGGAGGGGATGGATAGATAGAAGCAATATATTTTTTTCTCCCCTCCTCTGTCCATTAAAGGTAGGAGACACATCTGCAACCCATTAGTTTGTTGCAGATGCCTATGGGTAGCGGTCACTTAATATCGATTGTAACGTTAGCTCGTTTGCCACCTTCTTCTATAAATAAAAGCTTAAGAGGCGATGGGCTGGACCTGCCAGTTCTGGAATGGCGGCCACGTTTAGAAAAACGTAGCCTAGCTTTGTTTCCCACAAGATGGATTGACGATGAATTATCACAGACCTGATTATTGTTGAGATTAATGGTGGAGACCTACGTCCCGTAGGCAGTACGTTTGTAGACTGATGTTGGGAAAAGGAAACGAAGTCATCATCACGATGCTTTAAATGATTATCAGTAAACAACATTAATGCCGCTTAATTCATGTTTTAATTTTAACAATTTACTTTTTCATCTATAAAATTTTAATGTTGACGAACCAACAAGCATTTAATTTTTCTTTGTTAAGAATTTGCGGCAATTTCCACGGCCCGATTGCTTGCCCCCACTTTCAAGATATTAAAAACTGCAACAAGTATGTTAAGCTACTTACTAAATTGCTGCTCTAGTTTGTATCGTTTAAGTTTTCTTCATTTTAATTAACATAAATAAAAATAAGTGTGCCTTTTAAATGATAAGTTAAGACGAATTTAGATTTATTTTATATTTTTCATTCCGGCCGCATTGAAACTTTTTACGTTAATATTAACGTTAACGTTGAACTGTTAATTTCTTTACGTATTGTGGGACTGTGAACCGTGGCGTAAAGTGAAACATTGCCAAAAGTATAAGCATTGCTCCGACATTTTAAATGATAGCGATCACGAATTAATGATATACGATCACGAATAACGAACTAAAAGCTGTTTTTTTCCGGTCACAAGGTCCCATTAAAATTAATTACCCTTAATTAAAACAGAATTTGACACATTTCTCATCATATGACACACAGTCAACAAATCATAATTGACAAGAGGCGAAGCTATTTTAGTATAAATCTTTTGTAATTAAAAAAAGCTACTGCGACTTACGGTGCCATTGTATCCAGTCATATTGTATCTATTCCCTTGGAAGTCTTACAGCATATTGCCTTGACATATATGTATTGGTAAATTGTCATTATACATTATAGACGCAAAAACAGGAAAATTATAAAAGTAAGCTTTGACTTTTTCTTTACTTTCACATAGTCCTTTTCATTAACACAATCGGGATGACCCGAGAAATTGTCCGCTTCCTAAGGAATAAAAAATTAGAACTTCACACCGAGAAAAAAATAACATGTGATTTTCCTTATTAAGAATCCGAAAAACGGAATTTATTGGTCAACCTGGCTAGGATTAAAAACCTTATTTCGTAAAAAAAAGCGATACTATTTTAATTTAGAAAAAATACAACT
Organism: Papilio slateri; assembly: GCA_018246275.1. Classification (NCBI taxonomy): domain Eukaryota; kingdom Metazoa; phylum Arthropoda; class Insecta; order Lepidoptera; family Papilionidae; genus Papilio; species Papilio slateri. The sequence goes on from DWTW01001824.1 coordinate 4,485, forward strand.
AACATAGTTTAATGTAATTGAAGCTAAATAATATCAAATTAATATGGTAGATGTACGGCTTTTACTCGACAAACAATAAAGCGGAATACGATCTTGCTTTCTTGGCAAGTGAAATATAAAACTGTATCGGCGGCAGCAATAGCAATCAGAAACTTACATTGCAAATAGTTTTTAGTTCTTGTAATTGTGTTATACGAATAAAATGCTATTTTTTGTATCAGTTAATTAAAAACGCGACTATGGTGGAGAGTGGAGGTGTGTGTGTTAATTCAGCAAATTATTTGGTGTTACGAATTTGGGTGTGAGGTCTTTCTGTAAAAAAAAATAATGACACAAACCCCGGGTGGCGGGTGCTGTCCCAGAAAATCGGCCTACAGAAGGCCTATTAGGGCGGGGGGTGACAGGTGGCCGAGGAAAGTCAGGAGCGCATTGCTTACCTAACCTAATAACCAAATCTCTTAAAGATTAATGTGGTTCCGATGAGAAAAATGAATCATAGCTCCTCAAAATCTCATACAACCTCATCTTGGTCATGGTCTTCTCCCCGCCGCTCATAATTTTTTTCGTTTATGGTAGTCGGCGTGTAGTTTTCGCAAATGGTAGCGGGCATCGCACTCTACTATTTTACTATTATTGAACCTATCTCTATAAAGTAATGTTTGCATAATGTATGTGTCGTAAAGAAACTAAATATTTAAAACAATCCGTTAATTCAGGGACTATTGAGAAATTGCAATATTCCGCGAGATAGAAGGAATGAAGCCTTAATAGAGCTGTATCAATAATTACATGTAAAACCAGCTCACGTACACAAGCCGTGTGCAATAACAATGTGTGCCTGAAAAACACGCTCACACGGGATTCGGGCTTCTCTTGACAACTGTTGATTGTGCACATCTGCACCACACAGCCGAATGTATTAAGGTAGGGCCGCCCCGCGAACAGTCATTCCCGTACTGGACACGGTTCGGAACGGACGCGCGCGCAGTGTCTTATCCTTACTCGCGGCTTTCAACTTGCACGAAAAATGAAGTGCATAAAGATTGGTGTTTTAGCTTTTATGAACTTTATAATTTTTATATCTGTGAATGGCGCCAAGATAAACGTCAAGCAAGAACTCCAAGCTATGGCCGAGCAGATCCAGATCCTGAAAAATTCTCATCTCAACGATGTCACCCGTCTGCAGAAGGAGATTGAAGAACTCAAGTAAGTCAACTTAGTTTTAAGATTTTGTTTAATTTGGGTGCTGGATTTTTGTCAAAAAAAGATTAATGACTTGGTTAATTACGCAATTTAAAAAACGCACCTTTTGCTTGGCTTGTTTTATTTGTTTAATTATGCTGTGCGAATTAGTTTAATTCTAATAGTTATTTAATATAACAATAGAAGCGATATACAAGCCCCTGCGAGTGTTATCGATAGCAAAGTCGTTAATAAATCCAACATTCAAATATATTCAGATTTTTTTCCTTCATGTATTTTTTTCAAGATTACCATAAGACGTTATTATTTTTCCTTTATTTAATTATTATACAATTTAAAGAATAACTAAATATCATAAGTTATTACTTTGTAAAGAACATTCGAAAATAAATTAGTAACTTCAAAGCGCAACATACTTAAATTGTTTCGGGCCACAACTCCGTCGGAACCGCTACAATCCGTTGGACGAAACAAGTCAAAATATTGTTTCTTTAAATTGTATATTTCTATTAAATACGACAATTGGCAAACAACCAATTTACTTTTAACATTATTTGTTGCTTTTTTACATTTTAATTCTGTCATTATTTTTAATTATTTGAGATTTGTTTAGTTTAAAGTTTAATTTCTTATATATTTGCGTGGTCGTCGTCATGGTCGTCATTTCAGCAGATGGTCGCCACTGCTGGAGGTAGGTCTACTAATAGTTGACTACAACTAATAAATTCTGCGAGATAGATTTTTATTCTAATTTCTTTCTTGCTACAAATAGGAAACAAATAAAAAAAAACAGTAACTATATATTTATAAAATAGTTATTTGGCAAATCTTATTATTATATATTTGGAAAGTCTTATATGATAATTCTGCCCGATAAATTTAACAGTTTTATTAAAAACTAGCTGACCCGGCAAACTTTGTTCCGGTTCAGAATTAATTTATGTTGCATTATACCCTATTACTTGTAATCATTGGCAGATCCAGGTAGCGCCGAGGCAAGAGCCTTAAGCCCTTCCGATCACCCGAGATCGGAAAGCTTCCGTGGCATCCTTTAAACTCAACTTGACAATTATTTTTTATCCAGCCACTACTTGGTTCTATCTTAAACTATATAAAATGTGTGTTTTTTAGTTTTTACCCTATTAAAATCTCTCAGGTGGGTCAAGCCTCCAATATAGTCCGCAATGTTAAATGTAATGACAATCAAAATTAATTATCGAATTTTGAATTTAAAAGTATAAATGTATAAAAACTCATTTGCTGTCATTGCCGACGTCACATACAAAAAATGTATGAGAAAACGCATTTCCCTGATATGATTTTTTATATTTTTTACTAGTTATTCTGCTATTCGGAGCGGAAAAAATACAATAAATCAAATGTTGAATAAATCAGCAGTGTAGCCGTTTTTAAGTTATAAATGGTATAACCAACACGACTTTGTTTTATCTATATATATATATATATAATCATATATGTTTGTGGTTCAAAACCTGCCAAATCTATTGTTAGTTCGCGATTTTTAAATAAACTTGTATTCGTTAATGACTGTGACCGCATTGAAAACAGAGCTCCGAAGCCGGAATGCATCAGAAATGCATACAATTGGAAAAAAGCTAAATTGACAGAAAGGTGATTAAAAACAGGTTTTTAAGAAATGAAAAAAAAATCTAGTTTTACTTTCGTATTTTAAACATTTAACGTCACAAGTCAACGTGTTTTAATTTCATGTAGATTGAAAGCCTTCGATCGCAATTTTAATTTTAACCAAGATTCTGGACTTTTTAAATCTTAGGATAGGGTACTTCTTATATACCTTTCCTTAAAAACTCATTAATAATATCGATAAATACTTATCGATGTAAGTTCGCCTGGTAATTCTACTAACTACTTTTATTATTTAAAAATGTAATATGCATAGAGTAAGTTGCATGTTATACTGAACAAATTAAATTTGAATATATTCAACAACACACCATTGATTACTTTTTTAAAAGCTAAGCTTTTTTTTGCCAATATTTATCTTTTTACCGGGCGTACTAAATACGTCTTTGTTAGATCTGCCTTCAGCAACAATTCGTCTTATGGTAGTATTAGAAACCCCTGAAATAAACCAGAGTTTAGTATACATAATATAATACACATGAAAAATGCAATAAACCAAAGTATCAAGACGTGTCATTCCTACTAACCAATCAACGCTTACACATGGGTCAATATCGCTGATTATTTTTGTTCGGCACCTTGTTCATCAAGTATTCTTTGATAAACATTGAAAACAATATTTCTTGCTTGCGATCGAAGAGGTTTCTTCGACATTTTCACCACTTTTTAAAAGAGATTTGAAGCCAAACCAAAAACAATTCCTCGAAATATCAGTTGACATTTGACATTTTTTTGCTCCCATATGAAAATCACTATTTTTTAAACTTTTTTTTGCCATCAGATCCTGGTAGACCTATACCTATTTTTTACAATTAAAACACTCTAGTAATATGTCAGCTTGAGCTGACAACCTTATATTTAATGTCATTGTCACTCAAATCAATCGAGTTATTTGCTTTGAATAAATGTCAATAAATACGTGAAGTTGGTTGTTTCAAAGTTGGCATATTGCCGGATTTTATTATCATTGGCCATTGCTGTTTTCAGCTACATACTTCCTAGTATCTATTACGATTACTAAGCATTACGTTTTCTGTGCGCAGTAAACTTGCAGTGAATTAATTGTTTTAAAACGTGATATGTGTGACTGAGTTGTTGTGAATAGCCAGATGGGTAGTGAATTAAATTTATCAACGACTAGATCCAGGTAATTGTGTATTCTTATTTTTTTAAATATTAAGTTTTTAAAATAATTTACAATATTGCGCAATAATTTTTCGAACAGTACATATTTGTAAAAGTCGCTTTATCGGAAATATGTTATCGATTTATTATTTTAGGGGTTTCAAATAATCGTCCCTCATTCCTGGTTGTTAGTAATGCTTGAGCTCACTCGCATTTGGATTGCCTTTGCCACTTCATTGCCACTTATTCATCATGTATTTATTGACTTAAGGTAAAGGCCGTATCTTTTAGGTAAAGTTCAAGTTTATGTGTGCACTTAGTTTATTTGTCATTTATCATAATGCTTAAATTATTAACTATGAATTCTAATAACAAGAAAAAACATTTTATGATATTAAACATTTTATATCAATTTAGGCCCTCAATTAGTAGGTTCTATTTAGATTTTATACTCCAAAATTTTGGATTGAGTTTAGAATTAGTTGGCAGGAAGTTGCAGTTGTCATTTTTCTGATAAACTTTTTCTGCTTTGACTATGCAAAACCACAACAATATGGTTGAGCTAGCAATATCATTTTATCACTTCATCATATTGACATAAAAAAACTGAGATCACAACATGTTTCTATGTGAATGTTTTGACAGTTTGAACTCATGGTATGACATAAATATGTGTTTTTATTTACTGTTATATTTTCAGATTAAATCTACTTTAATTGCACCAATGGGATTAGACAAGCAAGTTATCATATTTTTGTTTTGTTTATTGCATGTTATTTCCAACATAATTTTGTAGTTTTTTTAATATAAATTAATAAACTTATGAAAAATGACACCTTGTGATTTATTCATTCAAAATATCTCTTTGTGAGTGTTTCATTGTTTGTATTTGTTTCATTGTTTGTATTGTATTAAATTGGTTTGGCGATATCTATTTTAACATGTTGTATATACCAGTGATTGACAGCGCACAAAGAAAAAGATAAGTAATTTTTTATATGGATTTAAATACCTATTCCTATTAAAATAATTTGTACATTTTCTTTATAAATTATATTATTTAATATCTGAACATATTCATATAAGAATTTTTCTTTAACTTAATTTTTATTTGTAATAAAAAAAGCATTATAATTTTTGCTATATACATATCTACAATTTAGCGGCACACAAAAATGCTGTGGCACAGTGGTTGAGAATCACTGATATACACATTCTATTTCATTGCTTATAGATTCATAAGTTTGTGCGTTAATGCAATATTAACATTGACATCATGCTTTATTTTGTCCAAAAATAGCCATAAATGTTTATTTCTTAATGTCGGTTCCTTGTAAGTTTAAAAGATATATAGTTTGTTCCAAATAAAGATATAAATTTTGTAAACATCACTTCACATATATGGCAGCCATTACACTTTTTATAATTTCATTGGAAATGTATTTTGTAAAAATTATGAGATAAAGTGAAGTGAAATTGGATAGCTAATGTTATAAGGTAATGTGAGAAATGGTTGGTTTCTGAAAATATTTTGGAATTTATGAATTTTAGAGTAAAAGGTAAGGTGTACCCTTTATTTTGTACAAACTTCCCATCTTGATTTGGAACAAACTATGTGTATTTTACCTCATTTATGTCTTTCAGATGTCAAAATAAACCTTTTTAAAATAAGTTAATGTATTAAAAATAGAAAACTAGGGCCCAATTTGGTTTTAACTATTAAATTGTGCAGCTCCCCTACTATAATTTATGAAACTGGGACCTTTCATATTACTGATATAAATTTTATTTCCTTTTATATTCATGCTGAAAATAGCATAAAATTTGTTACAATGAATAATTCTTTAAATTTCAGCACCGTAAGCTGGACATGGATTGGCTTAATCTTGTCCGTTGTGTGGAAGTAAGGTTCATTCCCATATCCGCTTATTGCTTTTTGGGCTTCCTGTTGCTTTCGTCTTTTATTGCTTAATATAGTTTGACAATGATTATAGTTTTAATGTGGTATATTATTACTTGCTCTTGATTTGATCCAATATTTATTGCATCAATGTGAACAGGTAAAATAATTTTAATAAATTATAGTTGTTTTTTGAAGACAAAAAAAAATGTTAGTTGTGTATAGCTGGGAGTTTCTAGACAAAAGAAGTGTTATTCTGAAATCAAGTTGGATAATATGACTCAAAAATAGTACTTGTTAAGATTTTAATTTCTAAATAATTAAAGCTGCTATTCACTTCAAACTAGCATAATACAGAAGAGACTCGGCCCTCAGTTATACAAATTAGCGATTATCTGGACTACCAATGGCCAAATTACAATTACTAAAAAGTTTAACCCAAATTAAAGTAAATATTCTATTTCATGATTAAAGTTGCAATATTATAGTAATTTAAGAAAATATGTTTATACATACATAGGTACATTTGAAAATGTCTCTTTTAATAATTTCCTAATAACATTGAGTTTCTTGTATTTAAGAAATACCATTATTATGTAATATATAATATATACAAAACCTCTTATCTTTATACATTTGATTATATGGATGTCTAATGTCAACAATTAGTCAGGTTAATTGAGTTTCTACTTTAGATTATGATTGGGCGTAGTGTCTCTCATATATTATACTTTCAAATATTTTACAGGATTTTTTGTATGTTTGCTACATACAAAGAAAAATTGCAATTTACATAGTTTATGCAAATTTTGATAAAAGACTCAAAATCCATTGTTATATAAGTTCTGTATATGGGTTTGAACTTGTCATGATGATGACAGCAGCCCAGCAAAGATACTTCTTAAGAATTACACAATGTTACTGTTCATAAAATTTTATATTGAACATGACTGTTAAACATATAGGGCAAATCTTGCTGTTTTTGGTTAGTGCTACATTATAAAATTTAATGTAATGTGATAATCAATTATTAATTAAAAAAACTCTCCACCTTTAACCTCAATGATATATACCTCAATAATATTTTTGTCTCGTTATGGATGAGTCTGGTTCCAGAACTAAAATTGATTATGTAAAATTATTAGTACATGAATTTTAGTTGGTTAGCTTTACAAATGTATTATAATAATTGTTTACAGGTACAGTTGCATATTAATAAGCAGTGAATTTGTTTTTTTTTTAGTTGGACCGGTGGCTGGTTCAGCTGGACGCGTCAGTCAGATGAAATGCTAAGGAATATTGAGAAAAAAATACTGTCATGTATGTACGACATCATAAATTTACATTCAAATATGCTAAATCCTGTTTTTTATATATTACTACTGGCTGACCCGGCAAACTTCGTTCCGTCTTAAAATTAATTTGTTATGTTATCTTATTTGCTGGATGGGTTTCACTCGGGTCTATTTTCTTCATTGAACCTTGAGATTTACGCCATTTTTCGTTTTGTTGTTTTTTTTTATAATAAAGGGCGACAAACGAGCAAGTGGTTCACCCC
>DWTW01001825.1:0-11934 GCA_018246275.1 Papilio slateri
AATTATTTCAATACTTTCTCATACCGAATGTTCGGCATTTGAAACGAATGTCGGCCGAATGCCGAAATTCGGTTCAATTGGCCGAAATTCGGTTGAACCGAATGTGAAACAAATTTCGGCCCATCCCTATTCAATAACTGTGGTTATTGTTGCAAATTAAAATAGTATTCTACTCTGCATCGGTATACCTATGTAGGTACAGGTTCCTGCGACACGTCGCTGTTTAAATCATAAGTATATATCACATATTAAACACGTACATACAGACGTCGCTAGCGACGGCTTGGATGTAGATATTTGCCGTTTACGCGATTATTTGTGAGAAATATCTGACAGGCATGGCCCAACGAAAGTACGGGCTATACTATTTTTGAGACAATTTATTCTGTAGGTCCAAGTAACAAACCATGTACCAAATTTTACAAAGCGACATATTTAAGGTTACCTCCGTTAGCCACTTTGCTGCAAAGTACGCACCTATTTACTCGTTAGGTTCCTATTTTCAGTAACAATAACAATTTCTATATCTAATTCAAAAAGTTCATAATATTCTCGTAATCCAATGTGATGCATACATTCCAACGTGACGTAGGTATTTAGTCACAGTTTAAAAAAATACGTACTTTATTTTGCAGCTGCACTCGCAGACAATACCATTGTACCGTATACAATAAATGTTATTTCCATTATCTATCATAACTTTCTATTCTCTATTGATAATAAAAACAATGTAGCAGTAGGCTAAATAAAATAACTATTAACGTGATCTGCGGAGAGCAGAGTTTAGCATTCAATTTCTCGAAACAAATAATGTGAAATTTTAACTCAAACACTTGTGTAATTTTGACAACCTTTAACATATATTTACAGTTTAACGATTTGCGATATACTGATACTAATTACGTAATGATATCGTCATGTTTTTCATCTATGATTCTTTTCTTAAAAACTTAAAAGCTTATGTATTTCATAGGGGTTAGTACTTTCGTCGTTCTATTCTTCGTAGGCCTCGCTAATGGCATGTGACAGCGGCGGTGATGGATCGGACCGCCTTCCTCCCGCCCCCTCCGGCACGTCCCGCGCCACCCCCGAGCCACCCCCTGCAGCCGGCAGTGGAATTAGCAATATTTCCCTTAAAAATAACACACGCCAAGGGATTAAGACGTTGCGAAAGCTTCGGCCATATTTCTCTCATATATATTTGTATGATCGTTTATTATACGCCAGCACTCGCGCCTTTGTTGGTATCTGACTTATTTTATAAAGAGTACGAGGTCATATCCTATCAGGTCTGTGGTAAATAATAGATTGCTATTATATATATTATATACATATTGATGTAGGGTACAACATTCATTACAAGACTAATTGTTGTACCAATGACTTACCGTCACGGACTTGCATCAAACTACTCGGGACACCTAGTCTTATTCACTGGTATACCTATCGGTATATAAGCATGCATCAAGAACACCTTTTGGTTATTTGGGCAAAGTGATAAGAAAGAAGCATTAAAACTTTCCGTCGAGATTGAGTCGGATTTATTTATAATTCATAAATCATTATATTATAATAGTAAATACTTTAAATAAGTAAATCATATGTAATTTGTGGTACTTAAATTAATTAACATCACTTTATTTATACATATAAAAGAGTTAATTTAACGTATCTGGTTGAGATCGATACGGCTGTATAAAAAATTTTGAAGGTTAGTTTTGATCAAACTGCGTTAATTGTTATTATTATTAAATATCACGCCACCATGAAATAACCCGACGTTTTATTGCGGTCTACAACCTCCAAGCCGGTGGTCTGTCCGCACGCACGTAGAAATAACAAGTTACTATCATTTACGCATGTCTTGCGTATCATTTGATATTGCAAATGCGAAATTTGTTTCGTTATCGATCGGTCCGTTATACGTTAATTGAGCATTGTAAGAAACAGTCTCATTGTGTAAAACTTTGGCAAAACCACTGGAAGCATAAACTTCACGTATTTGTTGCTACGTCCTATTCAAGCTAACCGATGAGCAACTCATTTGATATCGTAATTGGCTAACATTGGATGATGACGCTTCCGCGTTTACCACATCTTCCATGAAGTGACGATCATCAAGGCTTCGTGCATATTTCCCGCGATAACCCTGGCGAATCGCTGCGATCAATTTGACACACACACACACACACGCTTTACCGTGTACAATACACGCTACGCGTATGCTCGACTGTGCAAGGATACTAAAATTATTATTTTGTTAGTTTAAACAGTGTTAGTAAACAACCTTCTATAGTTCGATCGAGCATGAAATTATAATCGATTAGAAACAATTACATGTAATTGGACGTACGTAAATATGCTACGGAATGCTAGTATTAACTTATTTATCTACTAACATTGACAATCGGACATTGATAGTTTCTTTTACATTGTACGACCGCTCAATTAGTTTATCTGATGGTAACCGATATATACTTCATCTTAACAAAATACTTTGTACTACAAAACCTGAGCTTTTTCATATCTATAATATAACAACATTTAATCAAGAAGAGTCTTTCAAATATTAAATACAAGCCAAGTGCCCGCCTGCACCTCAGTACGACTGTAGCCCGAGGAAGTATCGGATATTTGATGACATGGTGTTGAAGAATAGAGACGCAGCATCATGTTTGGGCCATATATGGCGATGATCGTCGATTTATAATCGACATCCTTACACTTTTTATTATCCTTAAGAAAATACTTATCACTCAGTAAAATGTCGAATAGCCGAAGGTCATTTATACGTTGCAGACAGCGCCGTCGTGGTAAATAAAAATAAAATAAAATCGCGGCAAAGTGCGTGAGCGCTTTCAGTAATTATTTTTGTTATCTATATTTAAACAAAATCCATAAAGCGAACAAGGTCTCGACTTATTATCATTGCAATCATAATATATAATTATAGATCGGATTAAATTTGCCTTCGGGTGTAAGTTGAATAAATGTTAATTGTATCAAAGTGCTGCTACGCCTTAATCACAGTCACTTTTGCAGTCTCATCAGCGATTGTGATTCTTATTGCTTATATCATACAGTTTAAAATACGACTAAGTTTTCAATTTAAACATAATTTCAATACCTAGAACTCAAAAATAGATGACAGATACGATTAGCCTTATTGTTATAACTTTAAAGGTCCACAGCTTATTATATAGCTGGCTTATTCTACGGTAGAAAGTCTAGATTTACTTTTAAATCTAAATATAAGGGTAGTCATATGCATTTATAGATCCGGTATACATAACTAATCGAACCCAAAACCGGAAAAGTTAATACTGGATCCTTTAGCTACTAGTCGTCGAGGTCCACTGTTAAAGAATGTTATAATAGTTTTGAATTTTATGTCAATAATTGCATTACAGACCTGTCATTACCCGCGGCGCTAACTGGGCCCACATAATGACCGCACGCAAACGTATTTTGTAGCGATACCGCAAAACTCCATAACAACTATCGCGGAAATGTTCCACAGTATAATGAATAAAGTAGGACAACTTGAACTTGAATAGGAAAAGGAATATCTTTTTTTATGTCCTTTCCCTGCTCTATCCATTAAAGGAAGGCAACGCACCCGCAACTCAGTTGCTTGTTGCGGATGCCTATGGGTAGCGGTCACTTAACATCAGGTGAACCGCTGACCCGGTTGCCACCTTCTCTCATAAAAAAAAATCACTAATCAAAAGAAAATCGTTACTATGTTTTAGTTACGATTTTCTTTTGTTTCGTGAAAAATGCTTAAGCTGTATGTACATAAGTCCGTTCGATTTTGAAAAGTGAGATGTCATTCGATTGGTATTGTTCCCCGGAGTGTCATACTGTCAGTCGGTTTTATTCGTTTTTTAAATAACTATTGCTTGTTTTATATTACTTACAAACGCAGTAAATTGCGAAAAGAGCGCACCTCTTCCTTAAAGGCCGGCAAAGCATCTACGCACCCTCTGGTGTTGCAGGTGTCCATGGGCGGTGATCACTTTGTTGGTCCCGCTGCTCATTTGCCCCTTCTTTTATAAAAAAAAGTATCACAAGTAACAACGGTTTTCATAGAGGAGCATTTAAATGACTCATCAACAATCTCTCAAGTTGTTAGTCTTAATACACTTCATTTAAATGTGGTATCAGACAATTAAAATTAACTTTACCTTCGACTGCTCACTAAAGAATTAATTGCAACTAATAGTTGCAAAGAAATTATATGAATCTACCGATGCTACCTGCACTGTGGCAGGCCGCAGCGGTATCAGATAACGGCACGGAAGTTGTTATATAATGAGAACGAAATTATGCGTATTATTTAGCATATTAGAAAAACCACTCGAGAGTAGCCTCCGGTATGTCTTATGATCAGGGGCCGATCGGCAAAAGTTGATTTGAATAATTTAGTTACTTGCTGTTTCCTATCTAATATTTGACCGACCCAGTCCCAACTAATTTTTGAAGTTAGGTTAGGTTAATGTTCTTGGAATCGTACGTACTGGCTTAATAGACTGGTCGCACTTCTCTTGACGATAAATAGTTTATTTTAATCCTTTGTCAAAGGAGAGAGACGCTTCAAAAACCGGTAACACAAGTTGGTGCAAAACAAGAGGTCCGTTGTGACAGCTGTCAATCTGACGTTTGACAGGTAAATGTCGATCGGATAAGGCGATTCCGAAATGTATAATTGTAAATTATTTTTTTTATTCATTTTATCACCAAATTACTTTTTAATTATAACATTTACGTTTTAAAACATCCGCGGACATTTTTAGGTGACATGGGCCTATTATATTGTGACAAGTATATAGTTATATGCATAACATATGTCGGGTGCAAATAGCATTCGATTTTATCGTAGCCTGTCGTATACGTTTCGTCACATGCGGTCTTGTAACCGATCGCTGAGGACTTCAACCGTGGAAGAAACACATTTAATGAATATTTGTAATTGTAATTACAACTTACTGCCCGACCGTAACAATCTGACTGGCGGCGTTACGAGTAACAACCGGTTATTAACAAATTTATTAACAACAAATAATTTATTTTATGTTGGTAGGAGTCAAACAAACAAATGATTCATCTGTAAAAGTGGTAGAGCACGCAACCACATCTGTTGCACGAATGTGCCGGCTCGACAGTTGCAATACCACGACCTCACAGAAGACAGGCGTGAAGTGGAAGTATTGTGTCCTTCGTCTGATGATTGAGGTGCCGGAGGCCTAATGCTAGTCTTCTTCCCCTTCCCATCCATTTATTATTAGAGACCACCGCTACGTATCAGCATATGCAACTATCGGAATAGTTATATACAAAAGTTAGGAGCATACGCAACCTTTGTCTGGAAAAACGAAGGTAAATATTATATAATACATATATATATCACTGTCAGATCGTAAACATAGTCTATAACCTAGCCATATTATAAACTGACTTCAAATTGTTAACTTTTTTATAAATTGTTACATTAAATTGACGTTAAATTGTAAATATCCTCAGTTTAGAACCTCACTAGCCATATTATAGACAGATGTCAAATTATTAACTGAACGAATCATTGATAATTTGACGTATAATATAAAACGCAATAAATCATATTTTTTATTTACATCTCTTTAAGATATTAGTTTTACATACCTTAAAATCATTCCCAATCTAACAGACCTAACTTAGTCTTCCATTCCAAGTTAATCTTTTAAAATATCAGTTCACAATTTGACGATTTGTTTTCAACAGCTTATAAACTATCGAGAAATGTCGTCGAAAAACTTAAGACAAATTGTCAACGATTCGTTCAGTTCACAATTCGCTGTCAGTTTATAACATGGCCAACGAGATTATTACACTAACGAGGTTTACAATCTCACGGCGAATTATAGAAAAGGGAAGAGATGGTACTTACAAATGATATATTTAGCAAAATATACACGATTTATAATATAACACTATTTTGTTAAAAAAATATGCGTATTTGCGACGATGTTAACTTTTTTTGTTTCTTATGTACAAAATATACAAATTATTAATTTATGTTCAAAGTAAAGAGATTGTAATATAATATATATTCCAAGGACATTTGCAATATATAAAAAATGCGCTTTTTGATAATATTATTTAAAAATTATATGTATAAAGTGCGATGCAAAAGCCCACACTTTCACGTGATCTATAATTACGTACATTTTCCGTTTATTTTACTCAAAAAATTAAATGCAGTCTCAAGTGATGCTGACATTTCAAATAAACAAGTTATGTGTAGAACGATACGTCATAATCAGCTGTTTGTTTACGATTTCCGGTTTTTTACTATAAGAATTGGTCGTGTTGCATAACTCCGTCCAAAACAAGACAAGTCCTACATATATGTACTCTATCAAGATAATAAATTCCCAAAGCGTGGTGTTATACAAGTCACGGAAATTTCACACTCGCTCACTACTCTAGCGCATCGGATAGGAAACGATTTGCGAATTGATTTATTGAATTATTTTTTATTGCAATTTCCGGATCGCGTACGAAATATATCGAACACTAGTGAGAAGATCGGAATAAAATACATCGCAATAAATAACTACACTAATATTACATACAAAAAAGATGTGACCTGTTTGTTTGTTCCGGATAAACTGAAAACATACTGAACCGATTTAAAATAGTCGTTCACCAATAGAAAGCTCTACAATCAGCGATTAACCTGGGTTACATTTTATTTATGATTTGTTTATAACTAGGTATCTTTGACTGAAGCTGGACCAGATAGATTGCTAGTCAAATAAAATATGACGTTTTGTTGGATTCCGATTATAAGCAATATCTTCGCGTCACCTTGATCCATCTAGGCGTGCGTGATCTGCATGAACCATTTCAGGCATAACAAATGAGACCTTTTTTGCAATCACGACATCACATCACATCACAATCACTGACATCAACGAATATTTATTTATATCTTAGATATGTCCTTACATAAATAATATCTATTTCTTCAATAATTATTGTGAACGTGCAATACTAAAACTATATTGCTCAATACTTACGGCCAAGGCCTTTAACGTAAAAATAGAAGTAATATAAATACATTTATGGGTTAACATCGCCTTGCCCTTTTATGGGTTATGGAAAGCGTTTATGCTTTGAGTCTCATTGCCGAAAACATTACGGTTGATAAGAGTTGAGCTAGTTATTGATAGCGGTTCACGAACCTGCTCGGTTGTCCGAGTGAGCGGAGAGGTGTACTCCGACGTGGAGCGTCCTCGGGTAGTGGATAGAGGGTTGCTCCGGCTCTTAGCCGGAGTAGGACGAATGCCCCGCGAACCAAACACGGGGGGGGAATGGGTAGACCGGTCTGTGATGTAGGGCCGGCTAGAGGTGGCCGCTCGAGGTGGAGTCCACCTTGGAAGCGGGCCTGTGGTCTGCGAGGACTGCGATATCCCTCGTCTCCGCAGTCTGAGGTCTGGAATGGCTACTCGCTATTCTGGCCCCCATGGCTTTGGGTGGCCATGAAAAAGGCAAGTGTAGGAGGGTGCTCTTGGTGTTTCGACGCACCCTTCTGGAGGAGATTTGGGAAGGCTCATACTCCCCCAGAGACGGAGCTGCATTGTGGCTGGAGCAGGCGGGGCCGCGGTGGTGTGGAGAACGTTTCCGTAGCCCGCCGACATACGTGAGAGAGGAACATTGTGAGGTTTTAGTCGGTGCGAGTCCGACATAACCCGCACTTGCCCCCGCGAGGGCGGATATGCGAAGGTATGTCCTCATATAAAAAAGTTATTGATAGTGGTGAAAGGTGCGGCCGCGCGACTGGCACGCGATCACGGTCCGGCGTTCGAAGCCCAGGTGACCCCAGCATCCCGCTAAGACAGCACAACGATAGCTCAACGCAAAAACTAGGGACTTAGGTAACACTAGGGACTTAGTCTTTATTTTTTAGCCTGTATCCGTGTATCCGATGAAGCTGTAAGAACTGTCAACAAGGTTACCAGCAACGACATCTCCGAAAACAGTCAGAAGCCCAGGTGACCGGTACAAAGTAGTCACTGTTTTTTTTTTAATTCTTATATGTACATAGAATCTAACTGCTGAAATAAGGCGAAACGTTGATACTTTCTCTGGGGCCCAATAAACTCGGCAAAAATGTGATGAAGTTTGTTATCTCTGCCTATATGTAAAAATATAATTATTTAAAATTTTGTCTCTGTCCGTCTGTTTCGGGTAACTTTTTATTATGTGTCGATGAATGAATTTGATCAGAAGGCGTGAATGTAATCGCATTTTATAAATTTCCTCATCTTAACTGCACTCCGGCATGGCGCTTTCACTGATTGTAGGAAAATAAAAAACCTTATTATGTTATTAAACTTCAAGCGAGAAAGATAAAATAAATGCGGGCGAAGTCGAGGGCAACAGCTAGTTCTTTCATAATATGGTGTCGAGCCATTGCCAAAGTGGCTGGAAGAAATGCAGGACCAATTCACTGTCCATATTCTGCTCTCTTTCTTCTCGCATATTCACGTACCTCTTCTAGACATACATTAAGAATGAATTTGTACACTTGTGAGTAGGGATATCGTTCGTATGAACCGCTTGGTCGTTGCTTCCTTTTGATATTCATTAATGATCCACGATAAAGTAACAGTATATGTATGACGAATATTCTTCCTACATCCTCTGCGGCAATGAACCGCAGCAGGTTGCGCGACCACCGCCGGTGCGGCGACGTGCGGCGGCGTGCGGCGTCAGTCGGCGGCCAACAACCGCCGTTGCTGCGCGCTGTAGCGTTGGTCACCGTCCCGTGCCGTCTTACGTCTTGCAGTACGTTAGTTCGCGCGTGTTTGTAACGAGCAAAATGTTGCCAATTATTGTGAGTATTATTATGGTTATTATATTATTTTTTTATTTATTTAATATGTATCAAATTGTTGACATGTTTTTAACCATACGTTAAGAAGTTAATAAAGTGTAAGCAGAGGTTACCAATTTGGTTGGAGCCATTGTAAAAAGGCGGTAAAATGACCATTTCAATAATTAAGGCTATATATTTCGTCACTATTGAAAAATATTTTACATGTAACCGGAATATTTTATTAGCAACTCAAATTTTATGTTGTTTTGAACAAAATACAAGAAAAACATAACTTTTTATTTATCTTGAGGCTTTCGTGCCTTCTTACAACATGACGGTTGAGGTTCGATTCTTACATAGGGCAGAGCCGGGTTTAGAAGTCCGGAGGCGTCGGGGCAACAAAGGAGCGAAGACCCAAATTTCCAACCAAAATGAACAATTTTTTCAGTCGGATTTTTCAATAAATAATTTATTGTGAAACCAAGTAGATTATTTTAGCATTTAATAAACATCTATAAAAATAATCGAAAACAAGAATTATATGACATTCAATTTTAGTGCTAACGAACGGAACCTTCCGAACTTTTTTCGACGAAAAATCGTTAATGATTGCGATGAAATTCAGTGCCGAAGTAAATCACTTTCAATGCTCAGGACAGATAGCTTTATCCCATCGTAGTTAGCCTACTCACAGTAAGCAATGATCAATATAAGTTGCCTACCAAGAACTAGAGAGTCGGTAAAACTGCGCTTGGCGATACTATTGATATAGTATCGGTCAGGTGATTGCTGCTTTGGTGGCCCCCCAGCGATGCTGTGTTATCAGGATTTGACTTTGGTGATAGTAAAGACGATGGTTTCCTTAACGATTTCCGCTGGTCTCAAGTGCTGCCTCTAATTACCCTTAGAATAAAATCATTAATTGAAAAAAAATTGTTCTGAGTCACAAGAACAGTGTATATTGACACGATTATATAGTAATTAGGTTTTCGTGTCGTAGTCAGTATCCTGTAGGGAAATCTAGCGCAACACTAAGCGCTATTTAAACTCATGCCGTTGTAATAAAGACAAATATGAGTCAAATTATTTTTTTTTACTTTTCTCCAAAAAATGATTAAAAACCATATTTACGTCTTCCCTTTCCTCTACTTTCCTTATAAGGATAGGATTGGAAAGAAAAGGGAATTGGATGGGGTGGAGTTGGATAGGAAAAGGAAATATGCTTTTTCCTCTCTATCCTCTGTCCATTAAATGTAGGCAACGCATCCGTAACTCAGTTGCTTGTTGCGGATGACTATGGGTAGCGGTCACTTAACGTACTCTGTACGAGGGGGAGGAGGGGGATTAGTTTTAACTTCCGAAATAAATGTGGATGAAAAAAGATCCGACTCCGAATTCATCGATTCTCCAAATTTTGATGATCTCGAAAGCTGTTACACTCCAGATGAGTGTTGTAGGTTTTTAAGACAGCCCGTTTACTCCTCGGTAACCAGTAGACAGCTGGCATAACAAAATTAATTAACAACAATAAAACAAACTCACAAGTTCGGAAAACTTAAATTTTATAAAATTAATTCGACACGATGACGTAAGGAGCAAAATGAAACCGGAGCTGAGTGAATCACTGCCGCAACTTTCTTTTCATTAAACAGAATGTATCAATTTAATAACGTTTTGACAATAACAAATATATCATAATTATTTATTTCTTAAATATATCTGTCTGTTATCTTCATCAGTCTATTTTAGAAATATATACTATCGCTTAATAAAATAGTATCACCTCCCAATCCAGAAGCGAGGCAGAGATGACCAATTCTGAGCGAACACTGACAGTTGTTGTGGCGCACCTCTACATGTAAATTTAATAACTAACAATAAATGGAGCAATACATATTTTTGATAAAGTCAAGAATATTTTGCAGTCAAATGAATAGAACGAAAGCTAGTCAAAACTGGTTTTTGGGATTTTGGTACATCTCATTCAACTAAAACCCAAAATCTTATCCACCATTAATAATAAAAGAAATGGCAAGAAGATTTCATATTGACTAACCTACTGTGGTGAACTAAGGTAGAAAGCACCGAGCTTTTAGCTCCCAAAAATGATAGTTGTGGCGCGTGTCGCATTCGCGTCTACGGTACACCGACCACACATTAAAGCAAGTACCAATCAAGTACACTAATAGCCAAGGAGCTAGAAGATCATGAATAAGGTCAGGCGCGCACTACGATTTTCTCGAAAAACCATCTCCTCTTTCCCCTCGGACACCAGCACCCTCGCACTCCACTAGTCAAAGAGGCTTAGGGAGAACGAAAGGGACAAGGGATAGCGTTCGCTTGCGCTAAGTAAAGTTTTAGTGCGGAAACAACCTCTCCCTGTAAAAGATTTCCCAACTCCACAAAAAGACGAATGAAACGACATTCATTCACGTCTCGAATGTCACGGCTGTGGCCCTGACAGAGCACTTGTAACACAAAGTCAATATCAGGTTTAAAACATTGGCAGCCCGTTATTGAAATGTAAAAATTATAAATTTCGTGTGATTACTTTATTGGTTTTTTGTTCATTCTTTTAATAAATCATTTATAGCATTTATTTCTTATCCCTAATAAGGGCAGTTCTAGACGATACGTTGATGATACGATGCATGAACTTAAAAGTAGCCAGAGGGATCCGGAATATTTTTCTGTGGAAAGTTTTCTACGTTTCGTTTGATGAGAGAGGTACTTCTAGTCCTCCTCCATTTCCCATCCTTTTCTTATGGGAAAGGATGAGAGGGGGTAGAGGAATTGACGAGGAGGGGATGGATAGGAGAAAGAAATATCCTTTTTCTGTTCGCCCCCTCCATTAAAGGTAGGCAACGCATCTGCAACTCATTTGTTTGTTGCGGATGCCTATGGGTAGAATGGTCACTTAACCTCAGGTGACCGCTTGCCTGTTTGCCACATACTTCCATAAAAAAACCTTAACTAGGATGACCTGTATTTAAGAAACTTGGAGCCGGCGCGCATTATGGGGTTAGCCGGATCGCGGTCAACCGTCCGGGTGGTTGGCTGAAGTCAAATAT
>DWTW01001826.1:0-11933 GCA_018246275.1 Papilio slateri
CTAGTTTTCGAGTAAAAAAGTTGAACACTCATTCTCAAAAATCAACCCCTTGCGCTTGAAGGTTTTTCGCGCGCGTTGATTTTTTATTTTGCGATAACTCCTAAGGTAATTATTTAAATTATATGGTGTAAGGATTATGATAACGTGCACGAGGTGCTTAAGGTAAATAAAGTATTTAAGTTATCAAGGATTAATATCGTATCTGTCTTAAAAGCTTTCCAATTACCACGTTGTACAATGTAAAAAATGGTCACCATTTTTTAGAAGTTAGATTTGGTTAGCTATTCTTAAAAGATAGATATATACCATGGCGGACTTTTAATTAGAGCTTATTAAGATATACAATTCGATTGTACATTATTTCGATCTGTCTCGTAAGGTTTAGCCAGCGTTTGCAATGTAGGCGCACAAAAATGTGTTTTGTTTTCTTTTCAAAATCTTTGTAATTCTCAACTTTTCTCTACTACAATGTGCATGTATTATACATAATAAACTTCCTCCCTTGCACCATTCCGTCTAGTGATGAAGCCCGCATACAACCCGTCGGGTAGGCACAAACAGACGGAAGGAGGCGCCGACTGTGTAAAGATACGGACGAACCTAAATTAATGAATTACACAATCTATCCGAATCCGTTTATTACAAAAAAATCACAAAAAAGTTTTCCCCAATTTTCCGGTCTATATTAAAGCCTAATTTAAACCAATTAATAGAAACTAATGACGAGGCGAATCGTTGTCATCATTTTCAAGTGAAGCGCTTTCAAACGAACAGCGTGGAATTTTATTTCTACGACCCAAATGCAGACACGAGCAATGAGGAAATGCAAGCTGTTTAAACTAATCACTTTTTAATGGGAGATGGCAAACGAGCAAGCGGTTCACCTGATAATAAGTGTCCGCTACCCATAGGCATCCGCAACAAGCAAAGGAGTTGCAGTTGCGTTGCCTACCATTAATGGACATAGGAGGAGATCGTAGGGAAAAAGTTTATTTCCTTATCGTATTCATCCCCTCCCCGTCCAATCCTCTTCTCCTTCCCATCCTATCCTTATTAGGAAGGGATGGGAAGGTGAAGAGGACTGAAGAGGATGAATTGGGCCTCCGGCACCTTACTCATCGGACGAAACGCAGAAGCGTGCCTCTACTTCACGCCTGTCTTGTGTGTGGTTGTGGTGTTTCACTGGTCGAGCTAGCCCATTTGTGCAATAGATGTTGTTGTTGCGGGATCTACCAATTAAAACTTTCGTAGTACCTTTGTGTCTTTGAATAACTAATTTCAAAGACTTACACTTTGCAGCCATTTAATCCTACAGTAGTATTATTACAATTAACTGACATAATTTCCTATTTTCTATGGCAAAACAACGAATAGGTATTTGTTAATATGAGTGAATGACGCTCTTGATTAATCAAGTTGTAGTTTTACAGTTTTTTTGTGTTTTGAGAGCTTTTACTCCAAATAAGGCTAAACACAGTCAATTCGAGAGGATTGCTGGAAAGTTAGAGGAACTCTGAAGGATTGTGCCGCGCGTGAAACGCCTGTTGTCGGGAGGTTGTTTTAAGTGAGGCCAGTATACGGTTGAAAAAAATTATAGAGGTCCGATACTAATGAAATTTTTTGTCGAGGTTCAGAAAAAAAGGGCTTTCATACGTATACGTAAAATAGGGCTAGTTATATGAAGTTTTTATTTAAATGAATATGTATATCGTATATTTAACAATAGTTGGTAGTCCGTGTTTCGAGTTTCCATGGTCCGAATACGGACCGCGGTCCGCCTGTTGGCGACGCCTCGCCTATAAGCTCACAGTTTTCAAATTCAGTTAAAAAAGAAAGATAATAAGGCAATCCAAGTTAGAGCCACAATGAACGCCGAGGAAATAGAAAAAAAAACATGACAGGACATTAACCCAGCAGACACGAGCGATGAGCGATCGCAAAATCCGCAGAATGCAGGTCGCTGCAGGCGCGGCGCGGGGTGCGCGGGCGCGGTGGCGGCGGGTGCCGGGCTGCGACCTGCACCCGCCGCCCGCGTCACTCGCGTCCCGCACCTCGCGTCGTTTGCACGGTATGGCCTTGCGCTGAACTCTCGCCGCCGCTGACAGATTTACGTCTCCAAAAGTCCAGGCACAGGATAAGCCGGTAAGTAAATTATCTATGTATCATATCAATTGCGCTGAACTCAAAAAATTTTTTTGTGGACAAATCTTTATTTTTTTTATTTATTAATTAAAATATAGTTACTTACCTAGTGAGCTGCCCGAATTTTTTTCGGAATAATTTGGCGTAAAATTTTTGGGTTCGCTCTTTTTTTACATTGCTTTAAATTTAAACTTTGTTCTATGGTATTGTAAAAGTTGTCGAATTTTAATTTTGTGTTGCGGTGTATACTTTGAAATTTTTGGCGCGAATACAAAAAATATGATAAAAGGCATTTTAATTGATTTGTTTAAGTTTATGACTTAATTAATATACTTTAGTCGCTGTAGGGGTTGAATAGAACCAGGGTGTGTGCTAATGACTCGGACCTCATGATCCCGCGGAGCCGTCGCCGGCGAAGGCTGCGTCTATCCGCGCCGCGAATATTAAACACTGACGCAATGACCTCTGCCTCGCTTTTTGCATAATAACTAAAAACGGCTTCGACAAATTGTATAATCGTTCGAGACGGCAGACGGAACCGACGAGCGGGAAATAACGTGCGAATAGCGGCCGCCAGAGGCTCAGCTAAATCGATAATTGTTCGATAAGAGCACGTGTACATTAGCCGATACATCGATAATCGCACGAGAATCGGAAGCGCGTCTCACGTGCGGCCGCACGCGCGTCTCCGCTCGTGTGATGCTGCGTCCAATTACCAGCCGGTTATGCAATTTATATGGAATAAGTGAGCACCGGCGTCGGTGTCGGTGTCACCGTCGGCGTCGACGCCGTCGTCGCCCGGGGAATATTAAACACCGCTAGCGCCACCGGTGGCGTAACGCAGTCACGGCGGCGCACCGCACAATCGCGACTGCAACATCGCAACACAACGCAAAACATAGTAACGCACCCACATCTTCGCAAGTTGTGAAAGTCCCCAATTTTTCTCCGTTTAACAATACAAATTTACTCTTCTAAGACGAAGTACAAAAACTGTATCTGTATCCGTAAGTTGACAGACACATTTGTTAAAATTAATTTTAGTCTCTTTAACTACGATCACAATACGAACAAGAGGTTTTAATAAAATCTGAACACAAATGCTAGTAGAAATCATCAACCAATGAGCCAACTGTTTATTGAAGTTATTGGAGTGGTGAGCCCACTACAATAAACGCACGACATATTGGGGATATCTTTGGCGATGGCAATTCATAGAACTATAAGTACCACTGAAGCCTTTAGTGCTTAAACTGACCTAGTATACGATTACATATACGTACTTCTCGGCTTGTGAAGGAGTCTTCTTAGTATGTTGTTAAAAACGCTCGATGAAAAAACTTTTAAATGGAATTTCAAGACAAATGTAAGGCCCGCCCTGCCGGTGTGGCGCGAGCCTTGCGCCGAAGCGGGCAATATGTGATGTGTATAAATATGACGTACAGCGTCCCCAACGCGGACCACACGCCCGAGCGACTTGCGTACGCGACTCCAAACCGTATATCCAAGCGATAACAAACAGAATGGCACTACGCAGCGATCGGTGCACACGGTACATCTGCGTCACCGTGTTTTGCAATTCATAAGAAGCGGAAGTGAGCTGTTCGAATGTTACATATCGTTAAGTACGAACATCTTCTGTACGGTCATGTTTGTGTACTATGGCACTTAATTAAGCAGATTTCCGGGCAGGTGGCGCCGCTTTACTGTTGCTGTTTTTTATAAGGTTTTATTAAAGTGTTTAAACACAAGACCGAGACCCGCGTCTACCGGCGCGGCGTGACCGCAACGGATTATGATATATTCGTCAAGGTGGAGGTAATTAAGGTTGTGTTATAATATAAAAAATACCAACCAACATTAAATCAGTGCAGGCTGAAGTCATCTTATGCTTCTAATTAAAACTACGGGTGCATCAATAACACTTTCACATACACACCGCGGCGCCGCCAATGGAATGTTATTTTCTAAGCCGTATGTGACGGGATCCTCAGGTCGGAATATTAAACGCGGTGTGAGTGAGTGACGCGGCTTCCTCTGAAGAGCTAAGTTATTTCATTTATAGGAGTTCAGGTCGAGCTATCGAGAGTTCGGCTGCCTCCGAGTCCAGTAATCTAGCGAAAGTAACTTAGTCAAACAGATAAATTATGGACATAAAAATGTGAGAGAATCAATAAATACTCTACTGATACAAAAGTGCGATTTTCTAAACATAACGCTGCGAGCTCGTATCCGTTTGACTGTTGTTCTAAACTCGTAGTACAAGCTTTAACATGAAATATGTAACATTAACAGCTTTTTTAATAATAGAGGGGACTAAAATATTATAATCGTTAAAATGAAAGCCTACATTGTTCAAGATACCACGAAGCGTGAGCTTTGGGAAATAGCATTTGAAGGTTGCGTAAGGCTGCCTAGGACTTTAACTATCGCAGTGTGGCTGACGCACGGCACAGCTATGTGCTGTTCACAAAATTACATAAAAATAAAAATGAATGGTTTTGTTTATTTATAAATTTAATTATACTATTATTTAATCATAAACTTCTATATAGCATGTTATAAACGCCGGGTGACAACAGACGTTACAAAAACGTGAAAACGAATTAGTGTTGCAAGTTTATAGATCTTGGGTCAATTCAATTAAGGTGAAATGCATTTAACGTGCTATGATTGTTTACTGATTATTCTTATCGCTGCTAAAACCAACATATAATCTTTATAGAACACTAAATAACTAATTCAACATTGCCTTGGCTGCTAGAATGATAAAAAATTTAAGTGTAAACGTCCGATTCGTAGGGGCCGGGGTAACCCTAGGTCACTAGTTGACCACAATACAACGGAACTTCGGATGTTTCCTTCGTTTTACCGTGTTTTTTTTTCCGCAGCGCGAACCCATTATCGAGAGATTATTGTTATTACCCGATCGATCTTAAATATTTTGTTTTAATTAAAACGATTTTAATTTGTGGTGTAAACTATCTGGCCTCCGGCGGTACGCGTAAAATGTGGCCCTTCCCACGGCTAAGCGGGCCGGGGACAGAGGATAGAAGCAACAATATACGATTATTTACTTTAACTACCAAATTTTTTAACGTTCATCGGGTCTGTGTCGATGCGTATCTGACGTTTGTGTGGGTAACTCGCTGTCTGTCAGATTGACTATACGAAAGCCTTTGGTTCCGTATAAATAAGCTTATATAAAATAATATCCAGTGGTTAGTAGACAAGAGTCGAGATCAATTTTGTCTCGGTCACTGCCCATAGATCTATAACCATTTCGCACCATCTGAACGTGAGATAATCTAAAGTATAGATAGTCTTCTTGTGGCTTGTAAAATTTTAGAAATTATAGAGTGACAGTTCTCCCACTGCAAGTACGGACGCACTTTCCATGCGTATTTGAATATCGAAACGAAACTGTCGTAGCGCATGCACCGATACGCAACACATGCACACGCATGCACACGCATGCCCGCGCAAACGAACACGCACACACGTGCAGTCACTGTCGAGGGCGCTCCTTTAGTTGCCCCTTGTGAGTTGTGCCCACTCAATTAACATACACTGTCGATGTTGTGTTATTGTACGTACAGAATTTATGACTCTATTAACAGCGTTTCGTTGAATCTCGCATTAAGGTCATGATAATGAGCATATATTATGTATACTTGAATAAGGCTGAGGCATGCTCGATTCATGTCTCCTCACAAAATACTTTTGTGATATGGTGGTACGCAATATCTGCTTTAATCCTTCGCTCGATGTAGACAGTAACTCTCTTATCTTTTATGGAGTTGTAGCTTGACTTTTACAAAGTTTTTACAAATGAAATCTCATATATTACACGAATGATTTTTTATTATCACATGAAGAACATATAAGTAATTTAAAAAAATATTCACTCAGAGCCCTGGCTTGTCGCTTTCGCGCTGCCTCGAGTGAGGAATATAACAGCCCGAACCCTCCGCTCCGTCTGTCGACCGTCGGCGATTACGAGCGGAGCCTACGTGCTCACGAAGCCTTAGATCAAAACTTTGATATGATATAGAGCGAGTGAGTGACTTTCAGACAGTGTATCAGATAAATTAAATCATTCTCAGCTAACAGTTTTGTGTTGTGTGGTAACCACAATGTTAACGATACTTTTTTACCATTAAATTTATAAAAACATAGTTTTAACTATACTTATGATCTCCCTGCCCTCTACGGTCATAATGTATACATGTTTTGGCTACAGTTGTAACGGCCAGGCGCCTATCCATCTTCTCTATCATCATCATATCTACCAGTGTCACAAGGTCAAATCCGTTGCTGAGAAAGTCAAGTTTCGCGAGGACCATTATAAGTCGGCCGCATCCCTGGCGGGCTCGCGGTTACTGTACACTACGTATCGCTGACTTTCGCTGGCATTCATTTCTTCTGTGTTATAATGATCCAGCATTGATTTGCCACTCCTGTAGAGCATTCAGCGGTCTAGCAGTCTCTTCCGTCTTCGTGTAGTTCCGTCGGTATCTCCCCCCGCGTGTCGTCAAACATCACCTGTTTACTCTTCCTGTTTTAGAACCAATCGAATTCAGGATGAGAAGGCCGCGTGCGTACCAGCATCAGCATACCATTTGCATCACCTTGCGAACTATTTTCTCAGTTTGTAGCATCGTCCAGGCCTTAAAAATACATCCTACGGATTAAATAAATAAAGAAATTGACTTGAAAAAAATTAGACAAACCTGCTATAAATATACAATCGGTTTAACGATACTATATTCTAAGTTTTTTTTTTAAATAATAAACCTTTTTTATAACGAAAAAAATCGGTAATTAATCATTCAGAAATATGTTTAGTGATTGATAATACAGTAGATATAACAGCACACATAAAAAGGCGAATCGCTATAACTAAAAAAAAGTAGTTTTCCTTTTAATTTGAATCCTATACAGTTGTTTTTAAAGATAATTGATAATTGTGCTCGTTATTGTATCAGTGTTAGGAGTAAATGGAGCACATTTGCATACGACATTGAGGGATTTTGTAGACCGCAAGGCGGCGGGCGCGGGCGCGGGCGGCGGCCGGCGGCCGGCATTGAACTTGCCCAGTGACTCACGGCTCACGGCTCGAGGCGGCGTTCGCGCTGCGGGCCCCTGGCTCACTCTTCACTCCTCTCGGTAACAGATTTTTATATATTTGATGCTTTCTTAATAGAGTCGAAGTCATAAAAAATATATGTAGATATTAACCCTTTGAGTGCCGGAGGCCGATATATCGGCTCTTGCTGCACTGGCGAGGAGTGCCAGAGCCGACATATCGGCCCGCGCTTTGTAGCGCTTTACTGTTTGCATTGCGGGAGAACTCTTTTTCAAAATAAATTTAGAACACGTTATAAATTATCTAATTTCATTACGAGTGATTTAAAATAAATAGTTTTTCGTTCTAACTCTCTCTGGCCGACGATCTTTTCCTATCGCTCTGAGGTACCGAAGTCTAACATAAACACCGATGGAGGCCACTCAGGCGATATTCGATCTACGGCGTAAATCGCTTTGGAGTTGAACCCTCAGCGGTACTTGTCGACAGTGTTTCATATAAACAACTGTTTGAATACTCTCATGAAATAACGCCGCATTGCCGCAGCGAACCCTCGCATCAGTTAGTTTCTCCACGATCGTTGGTGGGAACAGTATAATTCATCACAGTTACAGTTTGAAAGCGTGTTTTGTGTTATTACCGTTGTTCTTTGCTTGTGTCAAACATTGTTGCTTTTGACGAAAATGTTACCACCAACCGTTTTATAAAAAAAATACACCCTCATTATCATCAATCATCAAGTTATGTTTTATTTTTGTTATGTAATATTGTTTATTTTGTTAAAAAATATATTGGAAATACAAAGTATATACTTTATAATAATTAACCCATATAAAATTATGTTGAAAAGATGACTCTTTGTATGTGCAAATAAGTTTTGTACGAGAGAACTCAAATTTTACTTCATTTATAAATATTTCATTTATACCTTTGTTAGTTCTATAATTTTCAAATGAGTACAAAAAAACTAATGTCATCGTTTCGTTCTGTATTTCATCCATAATACAGCTTTTTGAATCTTGTAAATATTCTTTCTCGTTTGGTTTTAGAAGCATTTTCCTGAACTCTTGTTAAACTGTGAAATTCGGCCGGTTTTTCTCACATAGGTACCTCTATTTCGCCCGGCACTAAAAGGGAAAAAAGATTGACTGCATAAAATAAAATGGTAGTGAATAATGTGTATATAAAGGCACGTTTTACAACAGCGATCTATTGGTGCCCGCCCGCCTTAATGTAAGGAAGTGAGAGGCTTTACGCGAGTGACAATATTGTTCGGGGACGTCCTGGACGAACTTATATGGACCAGATTGCCTACTCATTCGTTACTGGTAGATGTATCGGTGTAAATGTATTTTCAGATTGAATAAAAACAAATAAGCTTACAAGTTGTCAATTTTAAAGTTAATAAATAATTAATTAATTCAAGATGTACAGCCACGTGTTATTGAGTTTGTAATGACGTCGCGAAGGTGATGGTGAATGGTATGTCGCACGTCATCACTTTGATGAGGGAAGTCGTCGCTGTGACGCAGTGTGGCACAGTCGCGCACCCTCTGTCGCCCCGCGTCGACCCTACTCTCTTTGTGTCTATGTCCACATTATGGTTCGACTTACATATGTATATTTTATATGTATCTATCGGTTATCTGGCTGCTATGACGCAGATTATGGGTTCGAATCCCAAGCGAACATGACGACCCAGTGAGTGTGAAGCTAGACTAGAGTGTGAAGATTACAGTCGAGGAAAGACACAAAAAATGTGTTGGTGTATAATTTCAGGCATTAAACAATCATATACCGTGGCAGACATCGGACATGACAATTATACCGGCGTTTCGTTAAATCCTAAGTTTCAAAGCAGTAGCGATCGCTATTCGTGTAAATCATTCGACAAGACTAGTGGAGCTAGTCGCTAGCGCTGTCTGCGCTAACGACACTCTGATGTCACGTCGCAAGGCGAAGACGCTTGAAAACAATCGGTAAATCCTACTAAAACACTTGCTTTTACCTTTTACGGCAAGTTTAAGGCAAACTTTTTAATTCAATACGGAACTCAGCTAGAATTGGGTCTTGATTCTACTATAGGACTTAAACATAATTAAATGTCATGTATCTCTGAATTCGCAGTCCGAGTACTTGTGTCGAAGTAGACAGAGTGACGTTATTTTGACAATTAAGATGGAGAAGGAAGCTCATTAACTGATACGTGCGTCCTAGTACGCTTGGGCGATAGGAATAAGTGGCTGCCGGTGACATAAGTTAAACGATGTACACAAAAACAAGTCGCCACCTCTGAATAGTCCGCCATCGGCCAATGTCTCACGACTCTATTGAGTTTTTATTAAACTAAACAACTTTCGTCCCTGTTTTTTTTTGTTGTTAAACCGGAAACATTTCTAGCGTTCAATTTAGCGGGTGTTTGTTAGAACCGGAGGTGTGGAACGAAACGTGTGATTGGACGTGAAATTGCACTCGGCGAGTGTCGTGCGGCGTCGGCTGCAGTGACGTAACAACAGTACGTGCAGGATCTGCAGTATGCGCGCTTCGAAGCACCTCACCTTGGCAGCTGCAAACGTAGGCGTAGTAGATTCAGATGTGCGTTTTGCCCCGACTATAGAAATGCTCTGACCAACGAAAGCTTTCAACCATTAGTACAAAGCTTAGTTTGCTTTTTGTAGTATGTATTCTTTTTTAATCGAAGTGTTTGCGTGTGAATGTGTGAATAACGCTTGGTAATACGCGAACTCTAAATAAATGGCCAGAAATAATTATTTTTCCTACAGAAGAAGTTAATCCTTTCGAATTCGACCTGACATTCTCAGAAATTTATTTATCTTTTCCTACGAATAGATAATACAGTGTAATTTCACTAATCCGGCACGATTAATAACTAGAGGGTACCGGATTATTGGAATGTTCGGATTATTGGATTATAGTGAAAAAGTCATAGGTAATGAATAAAATAAAGCACTTCATAGAGGGAATAAATGTATGTAATGCATTACATTAACATGTAGGTACTTATGTAATTAAGTTCTGAGGTTAGACTACCAGTCGACGACGCAGCGAGAGCGACCGGAGCGCACGGGTGTAGAGGGGCGAGGGGGGCGAGGGCGGAGTGTGCCGGATTACTGGACGTGCCGATCTATCGAAGTGCCAGATTGGTGAGATTTGTACTGTACTAACAATGTACAAGTTGTCTCATAACTGCATTAGGTGGCATTATAACAGTGTTGTGTGTGACGACGGAGACCGGAGCACGGCCGGTCCGGCGGTCCGGCGGTCCGGCGGTCGCACCTGTGGCCCCGCGACACACTTTACTACCATTATTTTCTATCTGACCCGGCACGGTCTGCACAAACAGACACACGTGTATGTATTTATTATGTTATTGCCTCAATAAAAATCTATAAGATATCCATCAGTATTTTTTTAGGATTAAAATAATATTTGTTTTACATGTAACTATTAGTGGCCTAATGGTTGTAGTGTTCGGTGCCCTTTGTTGATTGTTGTAGTCCAAACTGCATGTTAGATTAATTATCTGTCTAGACAAGATTCACATGATACGACAGACACACCTCTATCATGTTTTACACGGGAAGGGAACTCTTGGTGAAAAAGCCGTTAGCGATTGTTACGTGTCTGTCTACACCGATAAGATTAGAGTGAGAGAATTTTGTTTTTATATTTTTTATTTTTGCGTTTAACATGGTAAATAAAAATTAAGAAAATCAACAGTGTTTCACACAAGAGATACGCGCGTAACAAATTCGTCGTGTTGTTTGCTCTATCCCATACATTTATATTTATTCATTAAATATACAGATGAAATACTATAAAATTCCTTAAATAAAAATATTGAAACTCATTAATCAACTTATTTCTTTGTTTTATTAGTCACGTACGAACTGGCCACATTAATCAATATTTTCAACGATTAATTATGTGTCTTTTCTGAATATCATTGTATCTCAGTTGATTCTCTTCAACAAAATACTAGACACCTCTACAACGCCTCAGCAGTGGTCAGAGTCAGAGATTATATTGTTATATAAAAAGGGCGATCCCAACGATATAAACAACTACAGACCCGTCAGCCTTCTGCCGTCGCTATATAAACTTTTCTCGTCAATTATAAAAAATAGAATTACCGCTACACTCGACTCATGCCAGCCAACTGAACAAGCAGGCTTTAGGAAAGGTTTCTCAACAGTGGATCACATTCACTCTGTGGAACTTCTTATTGAGAAATACCAGGAATTCCAACGACCGCTCTATATAGGATTCATAGATTACCAAAAAGCTTTCGACACTATACCCCATTCATCAATATGGGAAGCCCTAAACTCTCCAAATGTAGAGGCTAAATACATCAAAATGTTAAAATATATCTATGAAAACAGCACTAGCAGAGTGAAGCTAAAGACTACAGGAACCACCATTCCAATTAAAAGGGGTGTTAGACAAGGGGACCCCCTTTCACCAACAATTTTCATTTCAGTATTAGAGTTCATAATAAATAAGCTAAATTGGAAGGAGATGGGCCTAAATATACAAGGAAAGTTCATAAATCATTTAAGATTCGCTGACGATCTTGTCTTACTATCTGAGAACAGTGTAGAGATAGAAAACATGATAGAGACACTACAACAATCAAGCAGACGATCAGGCCTAGAAATCAACTTCAACAAAACAAAAG
>DWTW01001827.1:0-11932 GCA_018246275.1 Papilio slateri
TTCTACGACTGAACTTGTAATTTGGTACTGTAATTTGGCAAACAAATATCATTACCTACAGACCAATAAAACTCAAGGATGAATGCATTATATTTAGCAGGAATTAAAATAGTAGACGTGTTTTGTTTTGATAGTGATTTTATGGTTTCTTTATGCTTTGCACATCTTGTTTGTCTTTGATGTGTACATATGTTCACAAAGTGTTTTTTATACATCGAAATGTTTTAGAAATCTTCTTTCGAATTATATAATTGTATATTTTATCTCTCCATCTACTTTTAAAAGTGGTCTTGTCATACAGGCCGAATCTTATAAGAGTACAATAATGAAAAACAAGTAGCACAAAAATGTAGACAGAAGTTATGCAGTACGATTTTTCTTAACTTTTTGTTTTGTAATAAATAAGTTTTGTACAAAATATTATAAGATTTGGATATAGTGGAATAACCATTCTATTAATATATATTATATAATTATAAGCAATAAGAAATCATTATGAAAAAAACTAAAAAATGAAAATCACTGTTTACAAATTTATTGTATTGCTATCGTAAGGTAAATTTTTCGATTTTATGAAATATGTATGTAGTAGTTATACGGTACTATAAATAAAAATAATAAATGAGTAAGATTTCCAATTACAGATGAGAAAGATATACTTTAGTGGCTTAGGCGCATTAAAAATATTAGACAGCAGAAATTATAAGGCTAAAGTGAGGTAATAATGCTTAATAAGCATGCGACGGTCATTTATATGTCGTCATCGTGGATGAAAGAAGCAAGAGGCATGATTTGCAATCAGTTATTATTTAATTAGTATTCAGTGTTTCAATAGGAATGAATTAAAAAAGATCAATAATGTTGCACGGTGAGCGAGCACTCGACTAAATGATTGCGGACCATCTGCCGATCTCTATCGGTTATTTGTCGTGTCACGTGCCGCGATCTTGTGATAACGAACCATTGTATGGCGGAAGCTTCCAATCACGGTGATGCGTCAAAATTGATTCAAATCTGTTACATTTTTAATTGAACTACCGCGTGGGGAAGTGTCGTTCGTATCGGACCGAATGATTAATCGGTTCGTTAACAAGCTGTATAGAATTTATGTTGATTGAATCATTTAGCGAAATTTAAAAAAATGGCTAAAGAAAAGTTCTATTTTCAGTGAAATATAGACACACAAACTATATTTTAATTAGTCTATTCCTAATGTCTAATATTCTTCGTATCTCGTCAGTGATTCTGCTGTACGGCTTGTTGGAAGTTAAATTAAACAATCTAGTTCCTGAGTGATATTGAATCTATATTTTGTAAAACATCGAATATAAAGTATCAACATAGAGTAGTAATGTTTAAACATTCATTGAACTGACTCTGTCCCTATATGTCTTGGAATATATTAGAATGAATATAAATACAAATATTTTAAATACCTAGCAATAAGTTCTACATTACTACTATGGTTTACGGTTTAATGTCTAACTCATGACTTTTTAAAGTTTGCTAAACGAGAAAAAAATGAACATGATGCTCATATTTTGAACAATAACACTAGGGTTGCAGAATACAGCGGAGGTAATGGAGCGCGCGCCTTGGTCACCGACGCATCTGTTGTGGGGTTCGTGCCGGTCCCCGCATCCCTGCGTCGTGTCAGATTGCCAACATTAAAAATTCATTGTCTTGATGATGTTAGAAATAACATTCACAAATTGATTGTAGTAAAATTATAAAATGTCCGTACTCATGAGATGAGAATTATCCTAATAATTAATATTGACATCTAATCCTATGAAGGCAATCATTTTTGTTTTAAAACTACAAAGATCAAAAGCAAAAAACTTCTTGCGTCTTATGTACTTCTTTGATTCGTCATAGCAGTTGTATTAAATTGAAATTCAACTTCATTTGCCTTGGTTAATTATACCTTTCGATTTCAATTCCAACTCATAATAGATTGGAAATACCGCAAACATTAATATGTAACAACCTAAAAATAATTCATTAATTTGCCGGCAGCCGTCAAAGTCCAAATCAAACACAATGAGTTGCGATGACACACCTGTCGAGCACTAAACGCCGACCTATTACGACATACGGACTAAATAAACCACGCATTCATCTCTTTATTATGATGTGTTAATCCAGGATTATCAGCAAATGTTAACACATGTTACCAGTTAGTAAAAAATTTACAACCGTTCAAAACGACTCAACTAACGACGTGAACGTTATAAAAAATAAACTTTAATATATTGTGTTTAGTTACATTTTCAAATGTAGGTATCGAGGTGCCACAATTGGGCGGATTATTGAAGGGTAGCTAATATTATTCCGGGGCGTTCGGTGTTGCCTTTTCATCCGCTAAGTATAAACAGGGGGGTGTGCTCGTGTTTGATCGCGCTCGACCGCTCCGCCAACGATTGATTAACTTTGTATTACTTGCTAACTAACTTGATTGCAATAAAAATATTGAAGATCTGTTACTTTTACATTGGTGTTAAATAAAAATGTTATAATATTTTTTGGAAAAATCATGATTACCATGATCAAAACAAGTGAAGTGCGTTATTATTATGTTTTTGGCTTATTCTTTTTGAGGTTTGATATGAGCGGTGAAACGATTGTTTAGAGGTTTAGCCCAATGTCTCTGGGATACTACTAACGTTTAGTACACAGACACTAAATAGAGTATTTGTTCAATTTTAGGAAAGAAGTTTAAAAAATTGATGAACTGTTTACGATATCTAAGTTTTGTAATGTCATCAATTGCTAAATTCACAATCGAATGCGCAACAGCACAATTTCCGATTTAGCCAATTTTTTTATGCCACAAACGCCTATCACCTGGGGCTCGTTATATCTACGGGGCCCTAGGCTGCAGCCCAAAAAGCCCTGACGGATATCCGCACGTGGTCTTAGTGGCCACTTCAATATAAAAATTTACAATATTCTGTCGAATTACTTCAGAAAAATAATTGCTTTAACCCACTACTCAAATACTGGAATATATATAGGTGATTATTTACATTTCTCGATTGCTTGGAAGCACACACACTCATATTGTATCAACCCTATCTATAAAGTCATGCCAGACTAAGAAGTACTGTATTTTCGCGGGATAAAACTACCACAGCGTAGCAATTAGGTTTAGTGAAAAAACGCGACTTTGTCTCTAACATACCATTCAATTATGGAAACATTTCGTTGAGTTATATCAGATTACATTGTTAACCCATATTTTAACTTTTTTTATGTTTACCTTTTTTACTTTTATATGTATGGTAAATTCATTATCATTACTATAACTCATTAAAGTCTTATATAGTCTATATAGAAGTGAAAATATTTTTTAAGTGAAAAAGAGACGTCGTTTATGTGATATCTATTGAGTGTACAAAGTGGCGGGGGTCATGTTTGCCGCGGAGACACGGAGAGGATCAAAGTGACGTCGCCGGTCGTGTCGGGCCCCGGGCGAGCCGTGCTTGCGTCAATATTTGCCCGCCACGGCCCGGCTAATGAATACAATTAGATCATTCCGCTAGGCCTCACATTTTTCGTACGCCTCGCAGCTTCGCCTTCTGATGTGTCGAAGGACACCACTTTTATACGTTTGTATTATTTGTATAATATATTTTTATTTACTATCAGGGTGTACCACGGCGATCCCACACTAAGGCGAAGTACTCTAAACTGCATTTAAAGATCTAACTACTAAAGAGTCTAACAGGGAAATCGAACCCGCAAAAATTTGAAAAATAGACACATACTAACGGTCGGAAGGGTTAGTTATAAGAACTGTTTTTTTCTTGATAATATAGCTACGTGCTGCGATGCATTCAGATGAAAGGAAGTCCATGAAATTTTACATTTCATTTGTAATAATTACGACAACTGTAATATATTGTATTATATCGTATCATTACTATCCCGAGTGTGGTTGGTGATATGTGTCAAAGTTGTAATTTCTACAAAGATCGTTTTTGCTATAATTATCGTCGTAACCTTAGTTTTCAATTTTTACTATAAATTCCGGTTATGGAGTTACGAGAAGAATTTCTTCTAATAAGAATGATGATAATATAGTCTGTGTCAGAGCGACTAGAGCGCCAAGAGCCATCGAATACATTAGTCTGTTTGCTGTTTGCTCGCCGCGGTACAGCAGTGCCACATGGCGTCGCGTTTGTTTATTTTAATACTCAAGCATTGTTGATCGCCATGTTTGCTTAGGGAACTGTATTAAACTACCCTCGTGGATTTGTTTAAGGTAGACGTTAGACGTGCCGCGGGATTTAATGTTTTGGTCAAACTGTTTACTACGTTTTCTTCCTTTCTTGTGTTTCGATTTGTTTGTATTGTTACTGTAAGAAGAACTGAATTGTACACTATCGATATAACAACATTTATCGACTTTAAATGAATAAAATTAGTCTTGTGATGGTTTAATGGAAGAAGGAGCCAAGCTAGAATGCGCTTCATGCAATTTTTTTTCAATGAAATTAGGTGGCAAACGAGCAAGCGGGTTAAGTGACCGCTACCCATAGGGATCCGCAACAAGCAAAGCAATCGCAGATGTGTTGCCTACCTTTAATGGACAGAGGGGATAAACAAAAAAAGGATATTTCCTTCTCCTATTCATACCCTCCCCGTCCAATCCTCTTCCCCTTCCCATCCTATCCTTATTAGAAAAGAATGGGAAATGGAAGAGGACTGAAATCGGGCCTCCCCTGGGCAATGCTTGTTGCTAGTTGCCTAAGACATTTATATAAGAGCAAGAGTAGCACCCCTTGATATCCTCAAATATCGCGTCAAAATTAAGTTAATTTTATTAATTTATATGAAGAATTGTCATTCAACTACTAGTTAACTAAATAACTTTACCTAATGCTAAAAGCCTAATTACATAAACAATCAATTAAAATAATCACATCTATGATATTAATCTATTAGAAAAGGTCCTTTACCTAAAGCAATCCAGTGGGGAGTGTAGGTCAGAGGTGGCATCTGCGGAGCGTGTGCATCTCTTGGTTAATTACATTTGTCGCCCCCCCGCATCCCCCGCTACCTCCGCGCCGCCCGCCCGCCCAATTCGGTTCATTTGCAAAGTGCATTTCGATGCTGCGCTCGATTGTTCCGACCCCGGACTTAATTGCCCGATGCCAGTCCGTTATTTATTATTGACATTCGCTTGTATATTTACCGGTGTTTATCGAGCGCCATTCATTTGGCGATTCCGCTAAAATGGATCGTTAAATCTGCACGATATCGGGCCGGTCGTAAAAATGGAACCGCAACTGTGTAAGTACTCTACCGAATGTCGAACGTTTAAATCGTTTTAATGTTAAATATCAGGCGTGATGACTTTCTATTAGAATAGATTATTAGATTAATTTTTAGATGACCAGTAATGGCTAAGCTGTCTGACTTACGACCTCAAGGTCACGGAGCTAATCTTAGCATTAAAAAAGTACTTATTGATATTTAGGATTTTTTAAATCTTAGCTTTACGTCATCGATGCTCCCAGCTGCAAAAACCTATATTTATATTTGCTTTGGGAGCACGCACCGGATCCGATAAACATCGGTAGGAATTCTTCCATACAAATCGGCGAATTGTTTGCGTCGGGCGCACGCTCGCTCGGCGTCGTATCGCAGTCACTCATTTGTATTGGTTCTACATTATTTGCTTGTTTGCGGATGCTTCGTACGTTTTGGGCTTTGATTTTTCCAATTCGGATATAATGCGGCAGGCGTGGCCCCGGGCTATCGACTGCTTGTGCCAATCAGTCGAGACGTACTGTTCGTTAGACGACGAGAGTCGCGCTTGCTCAAACTGGGCACGTACGTGGACCTTTCCAACCGGAGCCACTGATTTTCTTTTAGATTCCACCAAATGATAAAGTTCAGCACTCTTTTCTCCTTCACATTGTATTGATTGTGTTTTAAGGAGGGATTTATTGAAACTATTTATTTAGTAACTTTTTTATGAAAAGCGTTTTCTAAATGTGAATACATAATTTGTTCTTGGATTGCATTAATTGAAATTATTAGTTTAAGTCGTTAACTATTTAGCCTAGGCTGTTATCTAATAGGTAATAGATTTACAATGAATTTAGAATGACACCGAATAATAAGCAATGTTTAAAATTGCCTTGAGACTCCAGAACTTACGATATCTTAAGCAAATATTGATAGTTGATTTAAAAATAAAAACATTTTCTTAAATAAAAATAAACTTAATGTATTAATTTGTCTTGAAAGTCTACTGCAAGTTTTTAATCGCAATTCCCTTTACTGCATACTATTGGTCGCAAACACTCTCAATCTAAGGGCCTCCGTCTGTTCAGTTCAAATTGACAGGGTTTTGCATTTCACAAAAATCTTCTCGGTTATCTATCTTTCTAATAATTGATTGGATAATAGATATATTGCTTACCCGTTGCCACATCACCTAGCTAATTAAACAATTGTATTACAAATCAGTAATGGTGATACTACACCACGGAAATAGCTACTGAAATTCTTCTCTGCTATTTACGATTTTCTCGAGTGTTGTCGGACGTCAACGTGCGTTATGCCAATACAGGACACGCTGTACACGAGTGTGTCATACGGTAACGACTTGCATGTGACACTGCTAGCATGATGGATGTCGTGGTGCGAACTCGGCGCGGCTCAGCTCCGAGCCAGACGTGCTAAGCGACACCGCTGCCCACGCGGTCACTTCATTTCAATGTTAATTGTCTAATTAGATCTAAACGCTTATTCTTTTTACTAACCTTTAGGTAAGGACAGATTTATTTTCCGTCTTTATAACACATGAAATTAAATAACCAATCAATCGAGAACCTATAGCATTATTTTTTTGTCCTAGACCCAGTAGTTTGAAAGTTATGTTTTTTTTTTTAAATAATAATGAGAAATTCCCATGTGTGTTTAACACAAATATCTAAAAAATAATTTAAATAACTGCCATAGTTTACTTTGTACAGTCTCTAATTACTTCGATGTACAAGAAGACTTTACATTTATTAATTAATTATTGATTTATTTTTCGGGTAAACCTTTCAATCAAATGTATTATTTTCTAACACTTTACCGCATATGAGCTAATCGGCCACACAATATAATCTTGTAGTCCTTTTAAGATGTAAATTTCATCGTGCTCCCTAGGATTTTGTATTTGAAAATCCCATTGAATAGTAAAAAATTGTATCACGTACAACAGTTTAAACGTTCAATAGACTTCAATATATGGAGCCATGATATGTAAGGTAATTTCTTGTTAATAAAATGGAATCTTCAGAAGGTTCTTATTCTATCGTATCATTTTGTACTGTCTTTCCGATCAGAGTCAATAAAAATAAAATTAAAAAAATAATAAAGTTATATGACGTAAAATGAGGAGCAAAGTGCCATATTCATCATTATTTTCTATTTATATTACGTGTGTATGAAAAATATTACTGTATCTGGTCTTAAATTGTTCATGCTTGTATGCCATTTAGAAGCATATATTGCTCTTGTAATAAAACTAAAAATATTTAGGCCATGTTGCATGGTCTAAGAACGCCAAATATTTTACAACTTTAGATGGCGTTGACGTATTGTTTTGTATCACAAATATTATATTAGAATTGTCTCTAGCGTTGCTGAAGTTCACCAACGTTTGTCACGATCATTGCCAAGGCTGGTACGTGGGCCTGCGGGTGATATATGCAAGATGGATGTTAGTTCGTCACTGCGAATTTATAGCCGGTTGCCCTTTGTTATTTTTTCTTTGCAAATTTTTCTTGCTATTTATAGATCTTCTTAAAATAGGTGTGATCAAAGGTAAAAGACCTCCAGATTTTCATGAAATTTTTTTAAAGTTTTTGGTGTGTATAATTATTTATAATCACCGTGTCACTCTGAGAGGTGATAACAAATCAAATAAAGGTAAAATAAGGCCTTATTCTGGACACAAAAGGTATAAACAACTTTAATACTAAATACTGATGGCTAACTGCAGTCATATATAAGATTTCAATTTATAGTATCCTGATTTGGTGGGCCACATCTTGGTTATTCCCAACATTTTGGCAATTTGACAGTTTAACAATTAGGGCAAGTCGGTTCCAAGCCGTAGGACTACGTGACTACGTTTAAAACTAAAGATGTACTCTCTGTGTTTTAACTGTAAAACGTAAAGAGTAAGAGTAAACGTAAAGGTCGAATGTGAAAAGTATAAAAGCGGGCAAACATCATCAGAGAGCACAATGGGTTGTGCAAACAGTGCACGCAGTGTATGATTGTGCCGGCGCGACCGGGTCGCTCGCGGACGCCGCGTTTTTTACTCGTAACGTTGCCCAATCAGCGCCAGTGGCAGTTGCAATTATCCGCCGTGACAAATCGAATTACGATCAATTCGGATTTGCGCGCATTCGTACGAATATAAAACGGTTTGCATTAAAATTTGTCGTCCGATGCACGGGATGCCTTCCTATTAGTCGGCTTGCGCGCTAACTTTGTTTGCACTACGCCCCGCTGTGTTCCAATGTGACGTATTCATTAACCCCCCATTTTCACATTATTTTTCGTTCAGTTTGCGGTTTTTAGATTTCAATAAAACTGTAACTTTTGTTAACTATCTTCTCATTATTGGAATAATAATGTGTATAGAATAGACCTAATAAATAAAACACAAACTACAAAAAGTACTTTTCAGAGTGAACAAAAAATGATGAAATGACTCCTAGAGAAAAATAAGTATTTTTCTTTAATTTTAATTTTTTTAGAGCA
Source organism: Papilio slateri (assembly GCA_018246275.1). NCBI lineage: Eukaryota > Metazoa > Arthropoda > Insecta > Lepidoptera > Papilionidae > Papilio > Papilio slateri. The sequence goes on from DWTW01001827.1 coordinate 8,782, forward strand.
GAGCAAGGTTGAACGCTAGCTTACTGAGAGTCAGAAGTTAAATTTATAGCCAGAAAAATCAATTGCTATCATTTGGGTCTTAGATGTTTGTCGATGTGGTTATACCTTTTTCTTTTAAAAAGAGAACTGATCCTCTTTTGAATTTCTTAAAAAGCAGGCAGGCATCACTAGTAGTTCTTTATCATCTCCAGGGGACGACAAATACTCTGTCAGTTAAATTACGCGACAGCTTATTTTTGGAAAAAAAGGAGAAATCTTACATTTCACCCATTTAAAATACTATATTAGAATATTGAACATAATCTCTGGAGACGGATGTTATTGCTATTATTGTTTATAGACGATGCAAGACGGTGCAAGTTTATTTTCGAAAACTACGAAATCATTTTAGCATGTCGCAGCCGGCGCTTACATTAATGTTACGGGAAATTCGCATAGATTTTGACGTCTGATTTGCACAAAACTAATTTAACAATAAAGTATAATTGGAGGGTGACAAATATATGTATTTGCGTAAGCACTTAAAACTGAAAGAACAATTTGCTAAGTCTATAATAATCTTGTTGATATAATCTTATGTATATATGTTTCTTAACATTTATGATTATCTCAATAGAGGCTTACAACTAGGTAAATAACAAGTATGTGTCATAATAATTGTTCAAATCCAACTTAAGATTTGTATAATACTTTCAATAGGTATTATAATTTATGATTCAGTAATTCATCGCATTTTTCAGGTATGGTTCCAAAATAGACGGGCTAAGTTTAGGAAGCAGGAGCGTCTCGCGCAACAGAAGGCCGGAGAGGCCCCGGTGAAGGCGGAGGGCAAGCGCGACAAGGCCGGCTCCCCGGCGTCGCCGCAGCAGACGCCGCCCGCCCCGCAGCCGGCGCACCACACGCTACCGCACCTGTCGCCGCCTGACCTCAAGCCCATCACTTCTGCAGGTTCGTAATGTTTGCTATTTTTATTAATATTATCATCATCACCATCAGTTAGTTGTGCGTTCACTCAATCACAGGACTCACACAATCTTGATCAGATTATCAGCGTATCTTGGGGGTGGCCTACCGTAGCGTCAAGTAAGTTTTGGTTAATTACGTTGTTTTAGAATAAGATTACGTTAATAGTGGGCTTATGTTAGAACTTTAATAGATATTAACAACATTAAATAAAACAAAAGTAAATAGAAAATTTGTTTAAGGTGTATCGTAGTCAGGAACTCTAAGATATTATAATTAGAAAAGTTATGCGAGAACAAATATTGTTAGCATGAACACGGGTGCGATGACAATTCTGCCACCTGTCATGTTTGGTATAGTAATAATTCTTGTAAATACTAGGCCAATCAATAGTAAAAAAATTCAGATTCACGATTATTATGAAATATTATAGGTTCCTCTATTTTTAATTGGAAGGAATCTGTACTTGCTTTGTTTTCAAACACCTTCAAATATATTGCTTGACTTTAAAATATATTGTTCTCAAAAGTTCACATTAATAAATCGCACCGCACATTCCAGTGGTAACCGGGCACTGCTGTCAAAGGCAGACAAGTTCATACTTTGTTTCTTTTGTTTGTGCGCTACGAACCATTAATAAAATTAAATAAAATTATCTTTTCTTATCACATTTTTAAGCAAGAAAAATATTGTGCTTTTATAAAAAATTTTTTATAAATAACTCACAACATTTTGAAATAGCGGTAAATTATAAAAATATAGTATATAAGATTAAAAAGATGAGACCAAAGAAAAGTACTTTGGGTAATTAGGGGTGGACTATCTTTACTTTTTCATAATAAAACAAAAGAAGTGGAAAAAACTCTACCCTCTTATATCCGTGCCTTAGACAGAAATTGCTGTTCGTTCTATGTTTAGGAGGTCTCAAATGTGACAGTGAGCTATCATCATAGACACGATTTTTTTCTTGGGCTTAGTTACGACACACTTCGTAATCCCTTTACCGTTCGGGTCATCAGAAACATATAAATTCCTTAAATTAATTAATATTTTTTACGTTGTAGTTAAAAATAAATAATATTAAAATTAACAATATAATCTATTCTATCTATACTAATATTATAAAGAGGAAAGATTTGATTGTTTGTGTGAAATGAATAGGCTCTGAAACTACTGGACCGATTTGAAAAATTCCTTTACCATTAGAATCCTACATTATCCCTAATGAACATAGGCGATATAATTTATGAATTTTTGAAATTTTTGTTGTTGAACCCGTGCGAAGACAGGGCGGGCCGCTAGTAGAATATAAAATCGTTTAAAAGAATTTTACAAACGATGACCATCGAATCATAGCGACAATCGGCACGCGTATAAATAGTTTGAAAACTTGTAAAAGAAGCGGCAATAGATTTTTAATGTTCAGAGTGTTATTTCGTGGCGTACGGACACACGGAGAGAGCGTGAAATAATATTTATTTTTGGCAGCGTGCGGCTCGCGGTGTATAAAATGAAATGATGGTTTTTCACACCGCACATGGCTTCGAGTGTAAACAGCGCTTGATAACACGATTAGAATTGTAAAGCTTTTCACGTTTAATTTAATTATGTGGTTTATATTTATTTTATTGTTAAATATTTGAACCACTTGTCATTTTTTTCCGTAAATATATAATATAATAATATCGGTAATCGTTAAAATTCAAATTTGCGACTTATTACACTAAAATCAACTTCTTTTAAACGGCCTAACGCTTCAAAAAATATTATTTTGGTGGTGTCCGCCAGTTTTTAGGAGCTACCTAGTGGACCTCACCAAACGGTGGTTTAACTTACGTAACTTAGCTACTGCTTGCTAGTATGTCTTATAAACACAGGAAAGGGCATTAGTGCTCATACCATAGAGTCTCCTACTTTCTTGTTTGAGGAAGTGGAAGGGATGAATGAAGAAAGAGAGACAACGCAAAGTGAACGGTAGTCTTAGTAGGGGATGTCCTAGATGAAATAATCTTTACCATATTGATGACATACTAAAGAAAGGCTTTATGATAATTATCCATATTTATATCTGTAGGTACCAACTTGTAACCGTAACTCTAAACAGAAAGTTTTTAAATTGAATAATTTCTGTTTGGTATTTTGCGTCTTACTCGTCTTAATTTTACATGAACAAAAACAATGTTTTATT